>CANTUR010000501.1:0-281231 GCA_947683625.1 Mallotus nudiflorus
ACACCTCACTTTCTTTCTTTTCCAGGTTTGACTATATAACTTCTATAGTGCTTGTATATATATATATATATATATATATATATATATATATATATATTTATTATGAGTGTGATTGGATGATCATGACCCCCCGAAGGTCAGAGAGGATGAAAACAGAGGTTAGGTACTCTTTAGGGCATGTTGTAGCAATAGATTTAGACTAGAGAGTTGAGGTGGGGCAACTGTCCCTTTTTGGATGCATACCATGCGAGAGCATCATGGAGAGCGTGTGTGGACTATGATCCATGTATTTTATGAGACAACATTTGATATGAATGTCACTCTAGTCCTGATGGAGGACTGTAGTGGCTATTCAATGCTAACTTTCAGAATCTTTTTGCTTATCACCCTCTTGATGTATATATTAGAACTTTGACAGGTTAGGGTGTAAGGGACGTGCATGATATTTACTCATTTCCTTTTAGTGTATAAATGTATATATAAATGAGTAGGGTTTTGTAACCCTTTTCTCTTTAGGGTTAGTGGTACAAGTAGGTTACAAATATTTTGAATGTAAAATTTTGTATATAGTCTTGTGTAGCCTTATACTTGTATTTTAGAACTAACTTATTGGTGTGTGATTATGACATATATATATTTGGTTTGGTGCAAGTCAGAAGTTTCATTTTTTTTTCTTGCCATCTACTTTTAATAATTTTATAGATGATATTTGATGATATTTATTTACATTGCTACCTAAAAGGAAAATTATGGAGGTTTAATAAAGGTTTCCTAATGTAGTTTTAAAAGTGGTGCCTCTCTGCATTGATACTCTAGTTAGGTTATTAGGGATTAATAATCACCTAAATAAGATACTAGTGGAGAGGGGTGCTACAATTTAGTAATGGCAAATATAGAAGGGGGCTAGAATTTATTTGCAATAAAATAAATTATAGAAAGGACTTGACTACTATAATATATAATAATAATAATAATGATGATGATGATGATGATGATGCTAAAACTTGGGGACCAAGCAAAATTAATTAATTTATTAAACTAATTAGAGGATTAAAAAAAGAAATAATAAGTAGTCTAGGTGTCACTATTTTATGGTCTTGGGTAGTAATAGTTATCCATTTATTGAGAGATAAAAATTTCCATTTGATGTTTATCATGTAAGAAAAACAAAATTGATTGAGAGAAGGGACGAAGGAGCTAGCAAGGTGAGTGAAAACCACATCCTTTCTTCTTCACATCTGTCTTGGAGATAGATTCAATATAATCTTGTTGTTGTTAAAATTTTTTTATCCTTTTTCATTTTGTGATTCATGGCCTTCATATTGCTTGTAGAAAAATTTATTTTTATTCATGTAGGTTATGAGTCAATTTCTACTCTTTCTTCTTGATCGACATTTAAATTTTCCTTTGGAAATATACCTCTTTATTTTGAGATAAGTTCTTAAACCAAACTTTGATATTGATAAAATTAGTGATATAATTTTCCTTTTACTTGTATAGTAGTGACTGATTCTGGAGGACCCGATCTCTATTACCTCTATTATTTTAGTTCCTTGATTTAAGTTGAGAGCTTTGTTGATAATAATTAAATGATACTAGTGGAGTCGATGAAATATATGAAAAGTGAGATACACCATGTTAGTTTTTATGAGTTTAGATTGTCAAAATACCATTTAAGCATGGGAAATGATGAACTTGAGGAAAATTACTAGGTTTAAATAAACTTCAAAGGCTTAAATCATTATTTAAATGAGTTGAATGTATATCAAGTGGATAATTTGATTAGTTTTTATGAGTTTAGATTGTCAAAATACCATTTAAGAACGGGAAATAATGAACTTGAGGAAAATTACTAGGTTTAAAGAAACTTCAAAAGCTTAAATCATTATTTAAATGAGTTGAATGTATATCAAGTGGATAATTTGATCAAATTCTTAATAGCTTGAGAACCTTATTACTTAATTTTTAGTAGTAGTAGTAGTAGTAGTAGTAGGAGGAGGAGGAGGAGGAGGAGGAGGAGGAGGAGGAGGAGGAGAAGGAGGAGGAGGAGGAGGAGTAGTAGTAGTAGTAGTAGGAGTAGTAGTAGTAGTAGTAGTAGTAGTAGTAGTAGGAGTAGTAGTAGTAGTAGTAGTAGTAGTAGTAGGAGTAGTAGTAGTAGTAGTAGTAGGAACAACAGTAGTAGTAGTAGTAGTAGTAGTAGTAGCAGTAGCAGTAGCAGTAGCAGCAGTAGTAGCAGTAACAGCAGCAGTAGTAGCAACAGTAGTAGCAGTAGTAGTAGCAGTAGCAGCAGCAGCAGTAGTAGCAGCAGCAGTAGGAGTAGTAGTAATAGTATCAGCAACAGTAGTAGTAGTAGTAGTAGCAGTAGTAGTAGCAGCAACAGTAGTAGTAGTAGTAGCAGTAGCAGCAATAGTAGTAGTAGCAGCAGCAGCAACAACAACAGTAGTAGTAGTAGGAGTAGTAGTAGTAATAGCAGCAGCAGCAGTAGTAGTAGCAGTAGTAGCAGCAGTAGTAGCAGCAGCAGCAGTAGTAGCAGTAGTAGTAGCAGCAGTAGTAGCAGGAGCAGTAGTAGTAGCAGGAGCAGTAGTGCTAGTAGTAGTAGTAGTATTAGTAGCAGTAGTAGTAGTAGTAGTAGTACAGCAGCAGGAGCAGTAGGAGGAGTAATAGTAGTAGTAGTAGGAGTAGTAGTAGTAGTAGCAGTAGTAGCAGTAGTAGTAGTAGTAGTATTATTAATATTATTATAAAAATTTAGTTAATTATAACTGAATAACATAAGTAAGTATTAGATAATAATGAATAAATATATTTAAGAGCCCTTGAGCACGTTGCCTGAAAGGTTGTAGTAAAACCATAGTTGCGGTAAGGCTAGGTTCAATGAGGTATTAAACTGTGTCTAGGACACAACAGCTCATGTGATATTCAAGAAACATATGTACTTTAGTATCATAGTATATGAATTGACAAAACATTGAGATATTATTGATCAAATGTTATAATAACTGTCTTGTGAACAACACTTGGAATTCAATATGCTATTGTGGAGAATCCAAGTGGTATTACTATATGCATACAAATGTGATGAATCCTTGATATGCCTAATAGTACCCACCACATCAATCCCAACCTATAATTCTGTGCATTTGTAAATTGTGTATCTGTGTTATGAGAATTATATACTTGAGACTATGGAATAGGATCCTAAAACACTGAATTATGTGTTTTATTAAACTAATTACGTATATAAAAAATCACAACTCTTTAAGGTTTAGAGTAAGAGAATTTTGTAATTAAGAATAGACAATTTTATTCAATTGTTATGAGATAAATTCAAATAGAAATTACTAAAAGTCTATTGTAAAATAATTTATGCTATATCTAGTTAATTTGATTTTTATTTAGTTTTATTTACTTATTGTACATCCCTTCACATCCTTTTTATTTTGATTCATATTTTCGGTTGTATTTAGTCACTTACTAGGTATTTTCTTTAGAAAATACTCACACTTTGCTTTCTTTCTTTTCTAGGTATATATATATATATATAGTTCATCATGAAGTATGATTGGATGATTGTAACCTAGAAGGTCAAAGAGGATGAAAATGAGGTTGGGTACTCTTTAGGGCATGATGTAGCTATAGATTCAGACTGGAGAGTTGAGGTGGAGTTAGCTATCCCTTTTCGTATGCATACCGTGTGAGAACATTGTGGTGAGCATGTGTGCACTGTGATCTGTATATTTTATGTGATAGCGTTTAATGTGATTGTCACTCTAGTCATAATGGAGGAATAAAGTGACTATTCAACGCTAACTTTCAGGATCATTTTGCTTAACATACCCTCTTAATGTATATATTAGAGCTCTGACAAGTTAAGGTTTAAGGGACATGCATGATGTTTATTAATTTCCTTTTGGAGTATAAATGTATATATAAATGAGTAGTATCTTATAACCCTTTTCTCTCTTAGGTTAGTGGTATAAATAAGATACAAATATTTTGAATGTAATTTTTTTAAGTAATTTTATGTAACCTTGTACTTGTATCTTAGAACTAACATACCGATATATATATATATATATATATATATATATATATATATATATATATATATATATATATGGTACAAGTCAACAATTTCATTTTTCTTTCCATATACTTTTGAATAATTTTAGAGATGAACTTTGGTGATATTTATTTAAATTACTACCTTGTAGTAAATTTATAGCAGTATTACAAAAGTTTCCTAAGGTCATTTTAGAAGTGGTGCCCCATTACATTGATACTACAGTTAGGTGATTAAGGATTAATAATTTCTTGAGGTACTGGTGGAGAGGTGTGTTGCATTTTTTAGTATCAAAGCATAGGTTTGATAGCCTAGGGCATAGAGTCTAGGTTGAATGAATTCTACTAAAAAAAATTAAAGGATATTTCTTTTTATGGATATTAGTTGTTGATAAAAAGAAACTTTAGTGGAATAAATTACTAAAGTTTAAAATTTTGGAGTTCAGGAAGATGGCAAGAACTGGCGGTGGCAAGAACTAGTTGTCCCAGGTAGAGGTAGAGGAAAAGGTAGAGGACGAGGTGCCCAAGTGGATAGAACAGGGCTAGTAACTTAAGTATAAGGCTTAAGTAGGAACTATGTTCCATCATAAGAATCTCCTCCATTATTGACTTTTACTTACAATGAGAGTAATGCTACATAAGAAGCTTAAATTAGTAGTGATCAAGGTAGTTTTGCATTGATCGCTCTAATGCTATATTTTAATGTATCGAGAAGAGCACATAACTACCAGCCTCAACCATTGGTACAAGCAAAACTGGCTAAATTCCCTTCCTTGCCGATGATGCTTATTGATGCTATAAAATTAGTATGTGTTGTAGCCACAGTAATGTCTGAAAAAGATAAAAAGAGATACAAAAGGACTAGAGATGTGATCGAACATGCCAAAAAGTGTGAAGCATATAATTTTTATAGTACATTAGACCCTGGTCAAGCTAATAAGTGGATAAAAATTATAGAAAAAGCCTTTAAAATATTACAGTTGAGTGATGAGGAAAAGATAGGCAATGTATACTGTAGATGATGGGGTTTAGCGCGCGTCCAAGATTTTAGTAACCAAGATATTGTTTGAGCTCAGGGCTCTAGAGAACACACTACTATATCACAAAGACATAGCATAGAGATGAAGAGTTACCATCCAGGGTAATAACTGTGATAATTCAAAGGTGGTGGTAACTCGATTATCTAAAAGAGAGTTAGCACCACAACCAGGAGATTCTGGATATGGAATACCAAATTCTTTCAATCTTGTGTTCATTTACAATTACTTTATTAATTATTAAGTATTCCCTAGTTACATACAATTTTATTTAAACCTTATTTAGCATCCATTTTAGCTCCAAGCATCTACTCATGAAAGAGTACATAAAAAATGCATCCATATAGCGTAATGCCCCTAAATTAATCTAGTCTACATTGATTTTTATTAAGTTAGTTAATTCTAAAAAGTGGACCTAAGTCTGCTAATTTTATGGAAATGAGTTGGATGAATTTAGTGGGCCTAATTCTAATTAATTTTAAATTAAATGAATTGGTTCCAAATCTATTTATTTTAAGGAAATGCTTTAATGGGTTGAGTTAAGTCTAAGTTAATTTTAATTAAACTAAAGTGGGCCTATGTCTAAATTAACCTAATGGACCTAAATTAATTTAATTTAAAGCTAATTAAAAACTTAAAAGAAATTTTAAAGGCCTATTAATTAAATGGGTTAAAGTTTAACATGGGCTTGGGGCCTAAAATGCACAAAATAGATAAACAAGCCTAAATAATAAATTAAAGTAAATAATGAATAAAAAACTTACACACTGTGATTTCTAACCCCTATTCAATTTACATGCAACCTAAACATTACTATTGTTGCCATTAATTTTATTAGGGTTTACCGAATTGAACCTAATTTTCTAATCAATTTTAAGGTACAAAATATAAAATGGTTTCACTATTCTCATTATTGGGGCTATTATAGTTCCTATGTACAAAATTAATTATACATGCAAAAATAACCCAAATAAATAAAACTATAGAAAATAAAAAAACACAAAATAGAAAAAATAAAATGAATCCTAAAACTATGTGATTTACATGAGATTTAATCCATGTCATTCTATGGATCTTCATTAGGTTGAATCAAATGAATAGCATGACTTCTTCCATTTCATGTATCGATCACTCCCACCATTGCCAAAAGTATAAAACCAAATAGAAAAACAAAAAGGAATTAGAATAAACTCAAATGATCCAAATAATTAAAAGAAAATAGGAAAGAAATAAAGAAAATAAAAGAAATAGGATGAATATGGTGTAATGTTGTATTGATTTACTCCTCAAAGTTTTTTTTTTTACCATTTTTTATTGGAATAGAATTTGCAGGCTTAATTTTCTTTCGTTGGCTTCACTGCATTTTTTATTTAAGAACTCATGAACTTAAAAAAGAATAAAAAGAAGACCAAAAAGAATAAAAAGAAGACTTTTTTTTTCAGAACTCTCTCTGCATAAAAATTTACTTTTTTTTTTTCAAGAAATCCCCCCTTTATATGAAGAAATGGTCTTTATAAAATAGACCTGAAATCAAGAGATAAATGATTTAAATTTTAAATTTTAATATAAAACAACATGATAATTATTAGGATTATTTATTTATTTATATTTACCAATAAAAAATCAAAGAAATTTATTTTCAAAAATTGAAAATTAATAAAAAATAAATCATCGCAGATCAGACTTGTATAATTCTAATAAGAATTATGCATTTCTTATTGCAATTGTATATTTCCAACCAGAAGTGTGTAATTCTAATCAAAATTACATATTTTTGACTTGAAATATGTAATTCTGATTGGTAATCAACTTTTTCTTTAACTTTTAATTACCGAATGACCCTTGAAAGAATCAAAACTTTTCAATTATGTCCCTAAAGAAAACATTACAATTAAGTCCTTAAAAAATGCAATTAAACCTTGAGATTGAAAAATTATTGTCTAGAGACCTATTTGTAATAAAATTTCATCATTGGAGTCATCTGTCGCATCCACACTCGACTATCCTAAAATTAGGTGCTTGATGTTTGATAGGGTGGATGATTGGTTGACCAGGATTAGGAATTTATTTAGAATGGCCTTAACTTAGCAAATATTTCAAGAAGATTTTCGTAAGGAATATTTGATAGAGACCTATTCAAAGGAGAAAGTGGCATCATTTATCAATTTTTTGTAAGGACCATTATCTATTATGGAATATATTGATAAATTTGAGGATCTGTATAAGTATGCAAGGGATATTTACCTTATGAAGGAGGAAAAAAGTGAAAAATTTCATGAGGGTTTGCCTATATCTCTAAGAGGTAAATTGAATTTGTATGCTATAACAACATTTAGAGGATGGGTTGAGAAGGCAATAGAGCAAGAAAAACTTAATAAGGAATTAGAGTCCTCAACCCAAATTATATCCTACAAACAAGTTAGATTATCACTATGGATGAGGGGCAGAGATAAGAAATTATGTTTCACTCCATACTCTAGAGGCAATGTGAGGATTGGGCATTGTGCTAGTAATAGACCCTAAGGAAACAAAGTTTTGGTGAGACAACCAATGGCACCATTTAGATAAACTAGTGTTGATAATGGTCAGACAAGTAATGTTAATTTACCTTAGTACAACACACGTAAGAAAAATCATATAAGAAGGTGTAATCAAAGTGAGATTAGGTGTTATAGGTGTAATGAAGTTGGGCATTATTCTATAGATTATATAAGGATGCAATTAGGAGAACAATCTATGCAGGCATCTAATGCTCCTCATAATGGGAGAAATGGTCATCCACTAAATCTAACAAGGCCTGCTATTGAACATAATGAGGCGAGTAGGGTGGCAGTACTATCCCAAAATCAACCTATAAGGCAAGGTCATGCTATGAGTGGAGTATAGCAAGCTAGAGTTTTTACTGGTATGTAATGTGAGGGAAAGAATTCACCAGATGTGATTACTAGTACTGCTCACATAAAAGATAAGCCAACATGTATATGAACTGATCCAAGTGCTACATTTTCATTTATATTATCAAATAATACAATGCATTAAACTAGGAATAAGTGATTTGAATGAACCTGTGGTTGTGAGCATGCCAATGAGGGCTGTGTGTAGTTTGTGAGATGGTCTATAAGGATATTTGGGTGAATATTGGTGAGGGTGGAATGAGATGGAATTTCATACCTTTATCCATTAATGAATTTGATACTATACTTAGAATGGATGGATTAAGTCACTACTAGGCAAAAGTGAAATGTTATACAAGACAATAGAATCTAAAAAAGAAAATGGTGAAAAGGTAAAGTTTATAGGAGAAAGTAGGAAAACACCTATTAGGATTATATTGGCAATGACGTCCATGAAATATTTGAGAAAAGGGTATGAAGCATATTTGTCCTTTATTATGGAGGAAAAAACGGAGGGTGTAACATTGAAAGAATTAATAGTAGTGAATGAATTTGAAGATGTATTTTAGTAAGATCTATAAGAATTGCCACCAAAGAGAGAAATAGAATTTCACATAGAAATTGTATATGAAATTGTGCCTATATCAAAATTTATAAATAGGACGGCTCCATCTGAGTTGAGAGAGTAAAAGGTCCAATTGCAAGAATTATTAAAAAAAGGACTTATTTAGCCTAGTTTCTCTCCTTAGGGTGCACCTATATTGTTTGTTAGGAAAAAAGATGGATCACTCTGATTGTGCATAAATTATAGACATTTGAATAAGGTTACAATATAAGACTTATTTGATCAATTATAAGGAGCGACAGTATTCTTGGAGATTGATTTGAAATCTGGCTATCACCAATTGAGGATTAAGGAGTTAGATATTCCTAAGACTGCTTTTAGAACTAAGTATGGACACTATAAATATTTGGTGATGCCATTTGGTCTAACAAATGCTCCGACAACATTTATGAATTTGATGAATTAAGTATTTAAGCCATATCTAGGTAAGTTTGTCATTGTGTTTATTGATAATATTCTAGTGTATTCTAAGTTAAAAGAAGAGCATGAAGGACATTCGAGGATAATGTTGGAAATCTTGAGAACTAAGCAATTATATGCAAAGTTTAGTAAGTGTGAGTTCTGGTTAGATAAGGTCATGTTCTTAGGACATGTGATATATGTAGAAGGGGTGTATGTAGATTCTAGCAAAATTGCTGCAATTATGAATTGGGAATCGCTAAAAACTATGACTGAGGTTTAAAGTTTCTTAGGTTTGGCGAGCTATTATCAGAGGTTTGTACAAGATTTCTTAATTATTGCATAACCATTGGCAAAATTATTAAGAAAGAATATAAAATTTAGATAGACTCTAGAATGTCAACAAAGTTTTAACATATTGAAGGAGAAATTAATTACTACACCGATATTGTCATTGCCAATAGAAGGAGGGAAATACGTGGTGTATAGTGATGCCTCTAGACAAGTGCTTAGTTGTGTATTTATACAGGATGGGAAGGTAATTGCTTATGCATTAAGACAATTAAGACCTAATGAGCAAAACTATCTTATGCATGATTTAGAACTAGCTAGAGTAATTTTTGCATTGAAGATGTGGAGGCATTATCTATATGGAGAAACTTGCCAAATCTTCACAGATCATAAAAGTTTGAAATACATCCTAACTTAAAAGGAGTTAAATTTAAGGCAAAGGCGATGGGTGGAAATATTAAAGGATTTTGATTGCATAATTGAATACCACCATAGCAAGGTGAATGTAGTAGTGGATGCTCTTAGTCAAAAGTCACTGGTAATTGATATTACATCCGCACAGTAAAAATGTTGTTATTGGTTTAATTGAGGAAATTAGATGTTAAGCAGGATTTAAATGATTTTAAAGGTATTTTAGCCACTTTGAAGGTAAGACCTATATTAATTGAGAAAATAGTGAAAGTGCAACTAGTGGACAATTAAGTTGAAAAGCTCCATAAGAAGAAAAGAAATAGAAAGAAATCAGAGTTAATTTATGATGATGAGGGAATTTTAAGATTTGAAAGGAGAATATTTATGCCCAATGTAGGTGAGTTAAGAAAAAAGATCTTATAAAAGGCACATTATTCTACTTATGCAATGCACCTAGGTAGTACGAAGATGTATAGGAATTTGAAGGAACACTATTGGTTGAAAGGCATGAAAAAGGACATAACTGACTTTGTTTCTAAATGTTTAACTTGCCAACAAGTCAAAGCTGAACATAAGCATGCAGCTGGATTGTTACAATCATTACCAATACCAAAATGGAAGTGGGAGCATATAACTATAGACTTTATAATTGGATTACTAAGGACTCAATAAGGAAATGATGTTATATGGGTAACGGTTGATCAATTGACTAAGTCAGTGCATTTCCTACCAATCAAGGTTATTTATAGTTTGAAAAAATTGGTTGAATTATATATTAAGTAAGTGATAAGGTTGTAAGGAGTACCTATATCAATAGTATCAGATCATGACCTGAGGTTTACATTATGATTTTGGCTAAGTTTACAAGAAGCTTTAGGTGCAAAATTGAGGTTTAGTATCGCGTTTCATCCTTAGAAAATTGGGCAATCAGAATGCACTATTCAAGTACTAGAGGATATGCTGTGAGCCAATGCCTTAGATTTTAGAGGCAACTAGGATAAGCAACTATTGTTAATGGAATTTACTTATAATAACAATTATCAAAGTATCATTGACATAGCACCTTTTAAGGCTCTATATAGATGGAAATGTAGAACACTAATTTGCTGGTATGAAGTTGGTAAAAGAAAGCTTTTAGGTCTAAATTAGTCCAGTTGACTGTGGACAATGTATGAGTAGTCCAGTCCAATCTTAAGGTGGCTCAATATAGGCAAAGAAGCTATACAAACCTAAAATGAGCTGACATTGAATATAAAATGGGTGACAAGGTTTTTAGAAAATTTCACTATGGAAAGGAGTAATAAGATTCGATAAGCATGACAAGTTGAGTCCAAGGTATATTGGGTCATATTAGATAGTTGAATTGGTTGGACAAGTAGCTTATCAATTAGCTTTGCTACCTAGTTTAGCTACAATTCATGATGTTTTCCATATGTCAATGTTAAAGAGGTACAAGAGTGACCCTTCTTATGTACTACAAGAGCAACCAATAGAATTAAAAGAAAATTTAAGTTATGAATAGGAACTCGTAGCTATATTATTTAGAGATGAAAAAGTACTACGAAATAAGGTCTCCTTTGGTTAAGATTTTATGGAGAAATCACTCCCTAGAATAAGCTACATGGGAACAAGAAGAGGATATTAGAAAATAACACTTGCCATTACAAGAAAATTGACCTATAATGAGGGGAAAATTCGTGACTAAAAGTAAAAAAATTGTCATTAAAAACATTTCATGATAGGAAATTTCCCCGTATCACCCCTCATTGTTGTTCTTGTTAGGAAAGGTATTAATGATGGAAATGGAGTTCTATCATTACTATATATAATGATGGGATAATTACTGTCATTAAAAAGTTTTTTTAATAACAACAAATGTAATCACTATATAGTCAATTTCCCCTTACTATATGGCACTTTATTAACAAAATTTACCATCATTATATAAAAATTAGCCCCTCACTAAAAATTATTTTAACAATAATGATCTCCCTTGTAAAATCAATAATTGTCCTCATTAAACAAAATTTTTAGTGCCAAAATTTTATCATTAATTAATTTTTAACTCATTATATATCTTTATAAAAATAAAGTTTTCTTCATTGTAAATTGTAATATAATTAATAGAAGTTCATTACAATAAAGACATATCCCATCACTTATAAAAGCATCCACCATTAGTGTATATATATAATATTAATTTTTTTATATAGTAAAGTATTTTGTACATACAATCACATCTATATATTCATTCAACCAAAATATACATGTTGGTAACTTTGTCAAAGTACATGAGTTCCATCTAAATAAACTGTCTAATATTTCCTAACATTTACTCATTAGAGTACAAAAATATTCAAGTTCTTTGTGGATTACTTGGTTTTGCAAAAAAAAAAAAAAATTCTTACCAATTCCTTAAATCTTGCTTAAAATTCATTTATCAAGGCTTCTTTCCTCCGCTTGTTTAATGCTGACACAATTCATACAATATTTAGTTAGAATTTAAAAGGTAAAAGCAATGTTCAGGAGAAGCATTGATGAGATGTGGAAGAATTATTGACCATAATACATTAAATTTGCATTATAAAATTAACATTAGCCACTAACAATAATAAAATGAAGATCATACATGCATTCCTCGCCCAAATAATATGGTATCGTTAAAATTTGGACCATATTGACAACAATATGCATGACATATTACTACTACTTTGCACTTTTGCAATAAGTACAAATTAAATTATAATTCTAAAGCATGAGATGAATTAACCCACAAAATGAAGAGAAAGTGCAATTCAGACTAAAAAAACATGGAATTTCACATCAGTAACCAAAATAAAGAGAAAGCGCAATTTAGACTAAAGAAACATGAAAAATATCCATAGCCTAGGTAGCATTTCACTGTTATTTTTATCCTCAAACCTAATTAGGAATAACAACTGCATTAATAAGACACTGAAAATGGTTTTGAATTAAATGAACCTAGAAATTTTCTCTAATCTATAATCAATAATAAGACAATAGCTCCTAGGTAGCAACATAGCATGCAAGGTGCATAAACCAAATTCAATCCATGAATAACCAATGAAATCACATTCAAGTCATTAAGAAGCATACTTATATTGTCCTAAGCTTAAGAGAAACTAAGCTAAAAATCTAATATGACTAAATGAAAGATATAAGTTTAAACCATCAGAAAAAATTTTATTCAATAGGAGATAAGAACACCATTATCTCAGAGATATCAAAACACTAACCAATAACAACAGTAAGATTAAAAAAATGAACTTGAAACATAATGGAAAAATAGCAACATACACTTACAAGGAAGATAAAAATCCACAGAAAAATTATATATTGTTACAGTAACAAAAAACATATTGCTCTTAGATAAACAGAACTAGTGAGCTTTCAAGTTTAGATAAACACACCTTTAGTTTTTTCAACAAAAGACAGGAACTTCTTCCTTTACACTCTAGCCTACACTTAGAAAGTAACAGTCCCTAAAAAGCTAAAAAAATTACACATTAGAAGAGATTCACTCTGCAAAGAATAAAAAAATGATATATATACACGAAAAATTAGATGGATCAATTAGGCTCTATTACACCTATACATTAAAAGGATAAAATCAAAACTAAAGTACTCACCTTCTCTGCTATAACAACTACAGGCTTGGAACCAAAATTTTCCTCTAGTACTTTGAGTTCAATAGGATCATCTTGATATCCTAAGTTAATTAATTATCATATTGATCAACACCAGATTATTGTATTTATTACTTATATTACTAGCATTAATATCTTTGGATCACACAAAATTGACCTATGCATAAGGTATAAAATTTTAAAAATGAAATAGTAAGAAAATTGTACCCCCATTTTAAACATCATCCCCCGTTGCCCTAGAAAATTGACTATCTAGGGTAGACAATTTGCATTTGAATTTTGTATTTGATTTTCATAATGACAAGAAATTTGCTTAGGCACAAGAATAATTAATGACCATCTAGAGTTTTATTCATATATGTAAAAAGACATAAATAGAGAGAGGGGACTACAATTTTAGAAAAAGCAAAATCATGTAAGTTAATTTTTGCAAAAAAAACAACAAAATGGAAGAACACTTCATGGAACAAAATGGCTAGCTTGCAATAGGAAAGAAAACCATAATGAGAAGAGAAGGATGAGCTTTAGATTGAAATGTATTAGTAGAACAAGCTTTAGAATGAAGACCATAGTGAGAAGGATGAGCTTGAACTTAGTGCATGTTAATAGTGACGTGGACAGTCACTACAACAAAAATGAGAATTTGGGACATTAGGAAAACATATCTAAAAATAGAAAAAACATCACCAATAAATATTTGAGATGAAAATGAAACGTCACAGTTGGCATCACTATAGCCCCGTTGCTCATAGTATTTAGAGATGAATTTCATAAAATATCTCTAAAAAATTGCATTTTGAGACAAAAAAAAAGACGTCCTAAAAGTCTAAGCCAAGCCAAGCTGTATTTGAGTCGATCCTATAAGAGACAAAATAAAATGTCTCTAAAAGTATTATTTTGTGATTTTTTTTAATTCATCCCAAAAAATCATATTTTATTTATTTGTTTATTATTTAATAATACATTTTTTTCTTTTATCATTTCAATAATAGCATCAATAATTTCAAGCAATTGAATATTAATAATATTATTTTATTAATGGAATAAATTAACATGATGAGCTCAAATTCAAGTTTTACTATACAAAATTGATTCGCAACTTGCCCTACATAATGGATCAACATAACTGAACTAAGAAAAAGTAGAAGAAAAAAAGGAATGACTAGCTCTATAATGCCATAGTCTTCCACTCCCATGTTTCTAAAAAATTATCCACACATCAATAAAAATTTCTTAATAAAGTCAGATTTAATATCACCATTTGCATTTACACTTAAAATTAAAGTGTAAATGTGTTTAACATTTATACTTGAAGTGTATTAAAGTCAGATTTAACATCAACATACACACATCAACAAAAATTGCTTAATAAATGGACAAAAAAATAATTCAATTCACACATCTCCTCCACTAAAGAACATAAAAAATTATAATCTGCTAATTTCATAACAAAGCCAAATTGAAAAAGAACAAAGAAATATTATAGTTTTGCATTAGAATCTACTTAGATAGCATAAGAATTAAATTTGCACAAAATACATCAAAATTATCATAAGAATGTATAGAGTTCACATTTCCTTTTAATCCTGATTGCCCTAGAAAATAATGAGACTCATGATTTAAAATAGCACCATAAGAAACTAAAATTGATTATTGACAAAATAAATAAGTAAACAAAGAAGAGAAATGGGTAGTATTAGATAACCAGTACAAAACATAAAACAACAAACAGAAACCAACCTACAAAAACAAGTATAGCATCTTGCTTTTGCCTAAAATTTGTCTTTTATTGGACTGTCTTTTCCTGTCATGTAAACAATAGGTTCATTCAATCTAAAGACCACATCATCTTATTCAAGAATATAAATCCAATTATCTAATTCAAGAATACAAATCCAAAAGGATAAAAGGATAAAAACTTTAGCATGGAAACAAATCATGAATAGTTTATGACATACTACAATCAGTAAGCACTTCATCAACCTTTATATTTGCATTAACTCCATCCAAGGTTCTGATGGTGCAATGATAAGTAACATTGACAAACAATTCCATCAAGAAAAAAAAATGCTATGCTTGTAATAATAAATAATTAATTAGAGAATAATAAATTAAAAGTGTAATTAATACCTTATCACTGTCAAATGGTTTAGCATCATTGCCTTTGTTAGTGTGTGTGTAGCCTACAAATTTATGAGTAATTAAAAATCAACAATGAGAGACAAACATGAAGCTGAAGTGATTGTAAGTCTAGTCTCAGCCTTTATCAAACTCTCTTTTAAAAAAATTACCTTATATAGAAATAAATAAAAATGATCATATATACATATATAAATTGATAATAAAATCATAAAATTTTACTGATTAGAGTTTCAGACAAAAAAAAATGAAAAGAACCTTTTCTTTGTTTTAGTTGGCTCTTTCTATTTCTTATTTTGAGCAAAATCTTCTTCTCCTTCTTCTGTAGTCATAGCTTGTAACCCTAATTAGAGAACTGTAGAACTATAAGTAGAGGAAATAGAAATAAATAAAGTAGCTTTAAAAAGGAAGGCAGAGTACGTAATCAAACCTTAGGGGTAAGGAATTAGGTTTAATTCAATTGAAACGAGGTAAGGAAGACTATGGGGTGAGCTGTGATGGCGGGGTGAGGAAGGATGAATGGCTGGCTGGATGGCAGTAAGATAGCAGGCGGGCATAGGGGTGGGGGGCAGCTGAAATTGTTTCAAGAGAGGAATTAGGTTTAACTCAATTGAAAATGAAAGAGATAGGTTAAAGTGAGAGAAGATTATAGTGAATTAATTAACCAAGAGTGAATTAGTTTACCCAAAATGATGTAGTTTTGCTAAAAACTACGTAGTTTTGCTAAAAACTACGTAGTTTTGTAGTTATATTTAGTAGTTATATGGTTATATTTATTTATAATATTAAAATTATATATTTTCATGATAAAATAATTTAAATTATATTATATTTTATTTTATAATTTTATAATTTATTTATTTAATAGTAATTTTAATCATTAATTTATTTATTTAATGTTAAATTTATATTATACAATAATATTAAATTGTTTCATTAAATTAAATATTACATAGTTGTAACTTAAGATCAACTATATAATTGCGTAAATGTATAATAAAATAAAATTATGAATTGGAATTTTATATTCAAAATAATAATATTATTTGGTGATATATTTATTTAATACTAACTGAGAATGAATAAGATAGGTAGGTTATAATGAAGAGTGATGTTTAGTGAATTAGGTTAAATCAAAACTTCGTAGTTTTGAAAAAATTATATAATTTTATGGTTATAGACAAATTAAAGTGAAGAGGGATTTTTATTGTTAGGATAAATTAAGAGAGATTTGATTAGAGTTAAGGGGTTTGTTAGAGTTATCAAAACTACGTAGTTTTGATTAAAAATATATAGTTTGTTGTTAGATATAAATTGTTTAATTACAATATTAATAATTTGTTGTTTTGATTTTGACTAAATATTATGTAATTATATATTAAAATAATGCAAATTACTTAAAATTTTTATAGTAATCTTAGTAGTTAGTAATTTTAGTAGTTAATTGATATTTAATATTTAGTAATCTTATAGTTAATAGGTTTACAAATTAAGTTACTTTAAATTTACATTATTTGATATTAATGTTTATATATTACTTTAAAATATAAATATTACTTAATTTTTTATTTATCGAAAAAATTTATTATTTGCTAAATATATAATTAGTATTGTATATGTTTACTTATTATAACATTAATATTGATTTACACGCAAAAAATTATATAATATTATCATTATTATATAATATTGTTATATGTAATATTTTATATTAATTACTACTAATTTAATTAACATTGTCTTTGCTTAATATAAAATTAGTATTATATAATATGACTTATTTAATTAAATGATATTTATTGAATATTAGTTTTTTAATTAAAAAATATCTTTCTTTTGGTGGCAAAAGTTGGAGCCAAAAATTTTACACAATAATGACCAAATTTCATATCAATAACTAGAAATATAAAATTTCTTTCACTATTAGTTAACCTTTTAACTAGGCATTTTTTGTACCTTCATGAAAACTATTAAAATTATACTTTTAATGAGAAATTTTTTATATCCTCATTAATTTTTTGTCATTAAAAACTCATTTTATTGTAGTGTGCAGTTGCTACCACCTAACGTAAATTAAGATTCGTAAGTGCTACTACTGAAATTTCGAGGATGAAATTCTTTTTAATGGGGGTGAATTGTCACATCCATACTCGGAATTAATCTTAAAATTATATATTAATAAATAAATTAAATTAAATTAATAATAAATTAATATTTTTATATATAATATAGTAATGGCAAATATAGAAAGGAGCTAGAATTTATTTGCAATAAAATAAATTCTAGAAAGGACTCGACTACAAATATATAATAATAATAATAATAATAATAATAATAATAATAATAATAATAATAATAAAACTTGGGGACCAAGTAAAATAAATAAATAAATTAAACTAATTAGAGGATTAAAAAAAAAGAAATAATAAGTAGTCTAGATGTCACTACTTAATGGTCTTAGATGGTAATAGTTATCCATTTATTGGGAGATAAAAATCTCCATTTGATGTTTATCATGTAAGAAAAAAAAAATTGCTTGAGAGAAGGGACGAAGGAGCTAGCAAGGTGAGTGAAATCCACATCCTTTCGTCTTCACATCGGTCTTGGAGATAGTTTCAATGTAATCTTATTGTTAAAAAATTTTTTGACGCTTTGTCAATTTGTGATTCACGGTCTTCGTATTGTTTGTAGAAAAATATATTTTTATTCATGTAGTTTGTGAGTCAATTTCTACTTCTTCTTGATGGATATTCAAATTTTCCTTTCGAAATATACCTCTTTGTTTTGAGATAAGTTCTTGAACTGAACTTTGATACTGATAAAAGGAATAACCCAGATTTTACCCCCTGTATTTTTATGTTTTTCTGGATTTATCTCTCTAATTTTATTTGTATAAATTGAATTCTTGTACTTTTATTTTTTCTTCATTTACTCCTTCCACTTTTAATTTGTTGACATGAACCCCTTATACTTTTATTTTTATGAACATTAAGTCTTTTTACATTATTTTAGTAAGATTAACTCCTTTAATAAATATAATTTTAAAAATGTTCATTAATTATGTTATAATTTAATTATTTATATTTTATTTTTAATATAAAGATTATAAAAATACTATGTTATTTAAATTTCATTTATATGATTGCAATTAACTGGTTAATAAAATTTTTATCTAATATTATAAAAATAAAAACTTAAGCAAACCTCTACTAAATTTAATTTTAATTTATTCTACTAAAATAAAATTTAGTAGAACCTTGCTTAAGTTTTTATTTTTATAATATTAGATACAATTTTTGTTGACCAATAAGTTACAATTATATAATTTTAATTTAATTTCATAAAAGTATTTGGCACTTAATAGTATTTTTATAATCTTTACATTACAAATAAAACATAAATAATTAAATTATAACATAGTTGATTAAAATTTTCGAATTTATATTTATTGAAGGGGTTAATAAAAATATAAGAGTTTAATGTGAATATAAATAAAAGTATGAGGACTCAATCAATACAAATAGAAGTGAAGGGGGTAAATTGAGAAAAAAATAAAAGTGTAGGAACAAAATATGGATTATTCTTTAATAAAATTAGTGATATAATTTTGATTCCTTCATCAAGTCTGCCATTATTGAAAGGGGGGTGGTAAAATCTTTTTATTTTTTTTTTTACTTGTATGGTATTGACAGATTCCGGAGGGTCCGATCTCCATTGTCTCTATCATTTTAGTTCCTTGATTTAAGTCGAGAGCTTTGTTGATAATAATTAAATGACACTAGTAGAGTATGTGAACTATGTGAAAAGTGAGATACAACATGTTAGTTTTTATGAGCTTAGATTGTCAAAATACCATTTAAGTACGGAAATTGATGAACTTGAGGAAAATTACGAGGTTCAAATAAAGTTCAAAGGCTTAAATAATTATTTTAAATGAGTTGAATGTATAAAAGTGCATAATTTGATCAAGTTCTTAACAACTTGAGAACTTTATTACTTAATTTTTAGACCCACCGTACAAAACCCAAATATGTATACTTGGTATTAGTTTAATAACAATAATAATAATAATAATAATAATAATAATAATAATAATAATAATTGTCATGATCTGAACACATAGGCATGTGACCGGCACTAGGGAATGAAAAAGTGTAAGGCTATCGAAACCCATAGTAAGTCTTAAAAGAAAAATGCATAATAAGTCATTTTAAAACCTCACAATAAAATAATTAAATCATAATGCACATTATCAAAGTAATATTTTTCTCAATTTAATTAAACCATAACATTATGGTGCATAAAATAAATAAATATCATCAGTTATACAAATAGTATATCAGTACATAAATCTCAATACATAATATCTAAATTTAAAATATTCAGTTATACAGTTCTCTACTGCGGTACACAGATACTAATGCAAACGCAACTATATAGACCTATATAAGATAGCCGGTGAAGAAGCTACTCGGCGTAGAGAAGTAGGCCTAATAGAAGACTCCCAAATTCCTGAAAAAAATAAATTGTGGGGAGTTAGACCTCACTGAGTAAGCTAATAAAAGAAATGAATGCGGTTTAAAAATCTCCTTTAATATATATATATATATATAAGAATCCCATTTTTTAAAGGAAAGAAATAAATATTTAAATGCTTTTTAAAATATTTCAGAATAAAAAAAAACTAGGTAGAATTCGAGTTCTTAATTTTAACAATCAATCGGATCCCTTATTTCTAAGACTGCCGAATCCCGAGAGCAAAATATTACCAGGATGCACAAGGATATACAGCCGCAGTCACATCACTTAATCTAATATCATTGGCAATGTCCAAGAGCAAAGCATCTCCAGACCATCGGCCCCAGTGATTTAATAAATATTAATCCAACTATACTGGTAGTGTCCAAGAGTAAATCATCACCAAACCTTCGGCCCCAATATTTATTAAATAATCAAATATTATATTATTGGCGATGTTCGAAAGTAAAGCATCACCACACCATCGGCCCTAGGTAATATAATCAAATATTTTACCAGTGTGTACATGGTCATGATGAAACCCATCAGGTAGCCCGTTCTATCGTAGTTTATTTAAAAAAATAAAGATAAATAAATACAAGGAAAATTACAATAAATGGAAATAAAGTAAAATGACTATAATTTAAATCATGCATCATTATTTAAAAGTACCGACTAGAATCTCACCAATATATAATTCATCAAAATTAATATGATTTAAATTAGAAGACCCGACATTTAGATCAAATATTAACTTACAAAATGAAGGCGCTCCTCTGATATGTCGTGTCCGACCTCGATTGGTAGACGCGACCAGAGGGGTGGCTAAAAGATAGAAAATGAAACAACAATTAGAAAATAGAAACCCTAACTTTTAGAATTTCTAAGGAAGACTCGACTCAAAATTCAAAAATTAGGATTGACCCGATGTCACATTTTATGTGAAATCTACCAAAAATTCGGCTGTGTATTCTCTATAAAGCAGACATCCCTCTACCGAAGTAGAGTCAATCCTGCAAGCAAACACACTTCTAAATTCACACAAGCTCAACACCTCGAGTTGGGACCCCGAATTATACAGATCCCCAACTAAGGTTCACAATTCACCAAAAATAAATAATTTAATAATAAATATTTAAAATCATTAAAAATCCATAAAATACCCAAAATGCCACAATTTAATTTTATTTAAATAATAAAACATTAAAAATAATTATTTTCCAAATTAGATAATAAAATCCCAATAATTAATATAATATTAATAAAATCCAATTTTACAATTATTCATGATAAAATAGTTTAAATATATTATAAAATTAATTAAAAACCCATTTAATCACAAAATAATATATAATTTAATATTTGAATATAATTTTCAAAAATTAGAATTAATTAGTTAAAATTAGTAATTAATTTACAAAAATTATTCTGATACTCTATAAAATTCTAAAACCATTTAAAATATAATTTAACTATATTTTCAACAAAATTACATAATTACCCCAAAATTCCAATATTCACATAAACAAAATAATATTAATTTACTAAAAATAATTTTATTAACATAAAAACTACTAACTTAATATACTAATACTAATTAACTCAATATTCAACCCCAATAATTAATTAACAAAATATACAATTTATATTATTAAAATATTCAAAAATACCCATAATTAAAATTAACTAAAATAATTTAAAATCAACTAAGCACATATGTAGATCAACTCAAAAATTAACCAAATATTAAAAATAAATTCTAAAAAATTAAGCAAAAATTATACTAATTAACTAAAAATTAAAATAAACACAATAACTAACAAACAACATAGAATTAAACTAACAAAATCAACTAAACTAACCTAGAACTCACCTAAAGTAGAAATGTAGGACAGAGGAGGGCTACTGCTTGGATCGGAGTTGCTGCTGTTGTTCCTGCTGGTCTTCTACTGCTGCTGTTATTGTCGTTGCTGTTGCTGTTGAGATAGCAAGAAGAAGAAAGAAATAGGCAGTGGTGCTACTGGAAAATGAAGAAACAGCGAGAGAGGGCAAGAAGAAACGAGACAACAGGAAAAAGAAAGGGAAAGGCATGGGAAGAAATGAAAGAAAAAGGGTAGGGAGAGTAGGGGTTGACCGGGTCTTAGGGGCTTTAAGCTATACACACACACACACACACAAAACATATAACAATAATAAAAATAACCCTAATTAAAATAATAATATTAATAACAATAGAAATAATAATAATAATGCTATATATATATATATATAATGACAATAGTATATTAAAAACTTTAGTATTTTAAATAATAGAGTTCCTAAAATATATTTATATTAATTAAAAAAATATAATAATAATAATAATAATAATAATAATAATAATAATAATAATAATAATAATAATAATAATAATAATAATAATAATAATAATAATAATAATAATAATAATAATAATATAGTTAATTATAACTGAATATCTTAAGTAAGTATTAGATAATAAAGAATAAATACACTTCAACACGTTGCCTGAAAGGTTGTAGTAAGACCATACCCGGGGTACAGTTGGGTTCAACAAGACGTTAGACTGTGTTTAGGACACAAAAGCTTGTGTGATATTCAAGAAACATAAGTACTTTAGTGCTATAGTATATGAATTGACAGAAAATTAAGATATTATTGACCAAATGTTATGGTAACTGTCTTGTAGACAGCGCTTGAAATTCAGTAAGCTGTTGTGGTGAATCCAAGTGGTATTAATGTATGCATACAAATGTGATGAACCCTTAATGTGTTGTATAATACTTGCCACATCGATATCGACCTATAATTCTGTGAATTAGTAAATTGTGTACTTGAGACTATGGAATAGTATCCTAAAACACTAAATTGTGTGTTATTATTACAATATTTATATACATACAAAATCACAAATCTTTAAGGTTTGGAGTAAGAGAATTTTATAATTAAGAATAGACAATTGATATGTTTATTATTTACGTGTTTTATAGTTGAATTTTAATAAATTATATAAAAAAATTAATTTAAGTAAATTTTGGTTTTAATTAGGAAATTTTTATGAGTTAGTATTTATTTAGGATTTTTATTATGTATTGTATATTTGGGAAGTTTTATTTAAGTTTTAATTAGTTTTTATGTTTTATATCTAGTGTGGGCCCATAATATAAAAGGAGTTAATATGTTTTTACATGACATGGCATGCACATGCCTTATGATAAGCAATAAAAGAGGAAAGCCATGTCCAAGCCATGCGTGAGCCATGAAGAAGCCAACTACACTTGAATGACAATGGAGTAATGTCACGGCATACACATGTCGTGTGAGTGAAGAATTCTGACCCAGATTGATGCACGACTAATGCACTTTCCCGTGTTGGAAGGCATAATATATGTTGAGCAAATTCACATATTTATTTGAATGAAGCACGACCGTGCTTCATAACCGTGTCATGAAAGCAGAAAATTCTTGTTTTAAAAATAAGAAGGAATTAGAAGTAAAAAAGGATTCTTTTTATACCCTAGCACTATATAAGGAATAAACACTTGTTTGGTAAGAGGGGAGAGATAAAAAGAGGAGTCGTAAAGATAAGGAGGCGGCCAGACAAAAATCGATGCAAACTAAGAGCTTATTTTTATTTTGTTTTATGTTTTCATCTTCTTATTTTTTTTTTAATTTTGATTATGGATTTCATCATAGCCATTTGTGGTTAAGTTTTGTTTCAGAGTCTTGGTTAGGAGTAGCTATTCCATGAGATGATTTGAACACAAGTTTTTATATTTGATTTGAATTTCAATTAATTCTTTGTGTTGCATTATTCATCTTGTTAACATTCTAGGCCTGTTTAATTACATGTTTATGGATGAATTCACTAATGAGAGTTAGAGGAATTCATTAGCTTAAGACACTTAGAACTTATATCACTTGATCGTGAAAGTAGGTGAGCTTTTCTAGGAGTCACGACAGTAGATTACGGTGATAAATTAATTGCTAAAAATCTTAATGAGCTTGGATTAAGTTTTTAATCACGAGAGTAGGTTGGATTTTAATCCTTGCATGCTTAATTTAAAGTTAAGAGAGTCTTTAAGTATGTTAGAGTAATTACCCTTAACTAAATTCAAGATTTCCATTTAATAATGTGTTCATGATTGGATTGGAATAGTGAAACTAAACCTAGGCTTTGTCTTTACAAATATTTGATTTTACTTTTAATTAAGTTATTGCTATTTAAATTTTAAATCTTGCTAAATTATTTGATTTACTAGCTGAGATCATAGGTAAAGATTGTTAGTAATCAATATACAATCCTTAAGGGTGCGATATCTTTCTACTACAACCAGAATCGTGTGCTTGGAGGTTTTAAACATAATAAGTTTTTAATCCCATTGCCAGGGACTGGCAATATTGATATTAATTTAATTTTTACTATTTTTAAGCTAGTATTCTTTTTTTAATTTAATTTGCTAATTTATTTTTTTAGGTAACTTTTGCTAGTTTATGAACACTTGATCTAAGGGGATGAACTTAGAAAATATCAACCCTGAAATTGAGAAATTGTGTAAGAAAAACTGAAAGGAAAAGCATCAAAAAGAGAAGCAAAAGATGGCTGTAGATCAAGCACCACCACCACTAGGCAGGAATCGCACTCTTCAAGAGTACACAATGCCCAAGCCAGGACCTATAACAATATTGTCAGGCCAACTATCGATGCCAACACATTTGAGATCAAACCAACAATAATTCAAATGGTCTCACAATTTCAATTTGGAGGTCTCCTAATATAGGATCCTAATGCCCATCTAGTTCAGTTTTTGGAGATTTGTGATACATTCAGGATGAATGGGGTTGGTCCAAATGCAATAAAGCTTAGATTATTCCCTTTCTCCTTAAGGGATAAGGCTAAGCTATGGCTACACTCTTTAGCACCACATTCAATCACTCTAATCCATTCCATTCATGCTTAATTGAACTTGAGAGAGTCTTTAAATATTTTAGAGTAATTACCCTTAACTAAATTCAAGATTTCCATTTAATAATGTGTTCATTATTGGATTGGAATAGTGAAACTAAACCTAGGGTCTATCTTTACAAATATTTAATTTTACTTTTAATTAAGTTACTGCTATTTAAATTTTAAATCTTACTAAATTATTTGATTTACTAGTTGAGAACATAGGTGAGCATTTTTAGTAATCAATATGCAGTCCTTAAGAGAATAATATCTTTCTACTACAACCACAATTGTGTGCTTAGAGGTTTTAAACATAATAAGTTTTTGGTCCCATTGCCGAGGGCTGACAATATTGATATTAATTTAATTTTTACTATTCTTAGACTAGTATTCTTTCTTTAATTTTAATTTAATTTGCTAATTTATTTTTTTAGGTAACTTTTGCTAGTTTATGAACATTCGATCCAAGGGGACGAACTTAGAAAATATCAACCTTGAAATTGAGACATCATGTAAGAAAAATTGAAAGGAAAAGTGTCAAAAAGACAAGAAAAAGATGGCTAAAGATCAAGCACCACCACCACTGGGCAAGAATCGCACTCTTCAAGAGTACACAATGCCCAATCTAGGAGATACCTATAATAGTATTGTCAGGCCAACTGTCGATGCCAATACATTTGAGATCAAACCAACGATAATTTAAATGGTCTTACAATTTCAATTTGGAGGTCTTCCAAGCGAGGATCCTCATGCCCATCTAGCTCAGTTTTTTAAGATTTATGATACATTTAGGATGAATGGGGTTAGCCCAGATGCAATAAAGCTTAGATTATTCTTTTTCTCTTTAAAGGATAAGGCTAAGCTATGGCTGCACTCTTTAGCACCACAATCAATCACTTCATGGGATATGCTGTCAAGGACATTCTCGGGCAAGTATTTCCCACTAGGAAAAATAGCAAATTTTGGACAGGAGATCACAAGCTTCACTCAACATGGTGGCAAATCTCTTTATGAGGCTTAGGAATGTTACAAGGATTAATAGATACCATGTCCTCACCATGGAGTCCTACAATGGCTGCTCATTCAAACTTTCTACCAAGGCTTGATAGAGCCAATGAGGATCACTATTGATGCAACTGCCCAAGGCTCATTCATGAGTAAGATACCTAATGATGCCTATAATCTTCTTGAAACTATGGCATCCAATAACTACTAATGGCATGGCAAGAGAAGTGCACCAAAGAAAGTGGCAGGAATGCATGAAGTGGATAGTTGAAATCTCTTTAATGTGAAGATTGATTTGCTTACCAAGAAATTAGAGGCATCCATTAAAGTCTCTAATCCCATGGCTATCTATTCCTATGAGAATTGTGGTAGAGGACAATTCAACCCTAGAGTGTTAGGGAGGTTTTTCTCAAGATCCCTTAATTGAGCAGTTAAATGCACTCAATAATTTCTAAAGGAATCAAGGGAATCCCAACTTGAACACTTATAACCCAGGTTAGCGAATCCATCTAAACTTTTTATAGTCTAACTAAAGAGGGGTACAATATACACATAAATGGTTTAAATAACAACCTCTTGGATTTCAGCAGAAGAATATCTTCCTTTTACAAAGCGAACCAAAGTCTAGCCTTGAAGTAATGATGGAGAAATTCCTAAAAGATCAAAAGAGGTACCAAAAAGACCAAGAGGAGTAGAAGGAAGCAATAAAGAATTTGACATCTCAAGTAGGACAACTTTTTGCCCATAATAAGATGTTAGAAAACCAAATTGCATCATAAGCTTCAAGTTTAAGGCAAAGTGGAATGTTTCCTAGTCAACCTCAAAATCCTAAAGAACAAGCTAAGGTGGTCACACTTAGAAGCGAAAAGCAATTGCTTGAAATAGAGACCAAGAACAATGATGAAAAAATCATTCATGATAGCTAAGAGGAGAAGACTGAGCATTCACATAAAAAGGATAAGGAGAAGAAGGACTTACCACCCTTGGTACTGCCATTGCCATTTCCACAAAGGCAACAAAAATCCAAGTTAAACAAGCAGTTTGAGAAGATCATGAAGTCATTCTAGTAGCTCAAACTAAATATACATCTCTTGGATGTTATAAACACCATGCCTGCATACTCCAAATTATTAAAAGACTTCATCTCGCACAAGAGAAAATGGGAGGATCATGAGACTATCCTATCAATAAGGAATGTAGTGCTATTATTCAAAATAAGCTTCCCCAAAAGCTTAAGGATCCAGGGAGTATCACTATCCCTTGTACCATTAGAAATGAATTTATAAGTAAATCTTATATGATCTTAGTGCAAGTGTGAGTATAATTCCTTTTTATTTTTGTAGATGACTTAACATCGATGAGCCATAACCAACGACGGTGTCACTATAGCTCATAGATAGATCTATCATCTACCCCTATGGAATTTTGGAAGACATCCCAGTCAAAGTTAGAGACTATTAGGTACCATAATATTTCATCATCCTAGAAGTGGAGGATTATCGCCACATTCCAATCATACTATGATGACCATTCCTAGCCACATCGGGAGCAATCATAGACGTCAAGAGAGGAAAGATTTTGCTAGAAATTAGAGATAATAAGGTGGAGTTTGATGTTTTCAAAATGAAAAAATAGACCTCAATGATGGGATCCTATTTTAGAGTAGATGTGATACAAAGTTATGTGCAAAAGACTTTTGAAAAATAACTCACCCATGACCTCTAGAAGCATTCTTGATCCATGATGTTATAGAAGATGACATTGATGAAGAGGTAGAAATATATAACCACTACCTCAGTACAAGTCGAGCATTGAATAAACATAAATCAACCAAGTATAAGCCCTCACCCTCTATATTAGAAAGCCTTGGTATGATTGAGGAGGAAAATGCACCTAAGGTAGAGCTCAAAGCTCTTCCTTTATCTTTGGGGTATGTTGTTCTTGGCCTTAACTCTATATATTCTATCATTGTGAATGTAGAGTTGACTGATGAAAAAGTAGACAAATTACTTAGGAGAGTTAGGCCTCATAAGAAGATCATAGTTTATACCATAGATGACCTAAAGGGGATTAATGCTTCAATATGCATGCATAGGATTCACATGGAAAATGATGCTAAGCCTACCATAGAACATCAAAGAAGGCTAAACCCTAATATAAAAGAGGTATTTAAAAAAGAGATTGTGAAGTTGCTTGATGCAGGGATTATCTATCCTATCTCAGATAGTCAGTGGGTTAGTCCTATCCATGTAGTCCCTAAGAAAGGTGGTATGACAGCAGTGAAAAATGAGAACAATGGGTTGATCCTAACTAGGACTGTCACAGGTTAGCGCATGTGCATTGAATATAGAAAATTAAATAAGGCCACTAAGAAAGATCACTTCCCTTTACCATTCATAGACCAACTTTTAGAAAGGTTAGCTAATCATTCATTCTTCTGTTACTTGGATGGATACTCTAGTTTCTTTCAAATTCCCATACACCTTGATGATCAAAAGAAAACCACATTCACATGTCCTTATGGAACATATGCATATAGAAGAATGCCTTTTGAGCTGTGTAATGCACCTGTTACCTTCCAATGATGCATAATGTTTATCTTTTATGATTTTGTTAAGGACACTATAGAGGTTTTTATAGATGATTTCTCTGTATATGGTTGTTCTTTTAATGATTTTCTTAATAATCTATCTAAAGTGTTATAGAGATGTGAAGACACTAACCTTATGTTGGATTAGGAAAAGTGCCACTTTATGGTGACTAAAGAAGTAGTGCTCGGGCATATTATGTCTAAAAATGGCATTGAATTCGACAGGGCAAAAATTGAAGTGAGAAAGAAACTTCCACCCCTTACCTCTATTCAGGGAATAAGGAATTTTTTGGGACAAGCCGGGTTCTATAAGTGCTTAATCAAAGATTTTTCCAAAATTACTAAACCTTTAACTAATTTGCTTGCCAAGGATGTTCCTTTTGAATTTTTTGATGAATGTCTTTTAGCTTTCATAGGTTGAAAGAGGCACATGTTTCAACGCCTGTCCTATAATCACTAGACTAGACTCCTCCTTTTGAAATCATGTGTGACACTAGCAATTATGCAGTAGAAGCTGTCTTAGGGCAACGAAGAGACAAATAAGCCTATGCCATCTACTATATAAGCCACACTCTTGATGAAGCTTAAGCAAATTATATAACAATTAAGAAGGAACTTCTAGAAGTGGTACATGTTATGGAAAAAGTTTATTCATATTTGGTAGGAAGCAAAGTGATTGTCTACATCAACCATTCAACCATTAAGTACCTCCTAACAAAGAAGGATGCTAAACTAAGACTCATTCATTGGATCCTTCTTTTATAAGAATTTGACTTGGAGATTCAAGATCATAAAGAAATAAAAAATATAGTTGCTGATCACCTTTCCTACCTTGAGCAAAGTGCCAATCTAGACTCTCTTCTAATCTCAGATAACCTTCCAGGAGAATAACTCATGAGAGTCCAGCAAAGCACCCCATGGTATACAGATTTTGTGAATTACCTTGCATGTGGTGTTCTTACATCAAACATTAATTACCATTAAAAGAAGAAATTCTTTTGGAACTCTCATGAACCTTATTATATAAGAGGTATGGGGATGGATTGTTGAGAAGGTGCATTCCAGACAAAAAAATTTCAGAAGTACTCACTCATTGCCGTTCACTTGAGTATGGGACATACAAGCTCTACCAAAACATCAGTAAAGGTACTTCAAAGCAGATTCTACTGGCCCTCTATTTTTAAAGATGCAAAGCAATTTGTACTCAAGTGTCATTGTTGCCAAAGGACATGCAACATTAGTAGATGGAGTGAAATGCCTCTTATAAATATTATTGAGATTGAATTACTTAATGTGTGGGGTATCAATTTTATGGGACCTTTCCCAAGCTCCTATGGAAATAAATATATATTGGTTGGGGTTAATTATATGTCCAAGTGGGCAGAAGCAATTGCTTCACAAACCAACAATGCAAAAGTAGTCACTAAATGCCTATGAAGGAACATTTTTACTCGCTTTGGCGCACCTAGAGCTATAATTAGTGATGGAAATTCTCATTTCTACACTCATCAATTTAAATCTCTTTTAGCGAAATATAGGGCTAAGCATAAAGTGGCTACACCATACCACCCTCAAACTAGTGGACAAGTAGAAATCTCAAATAGAGAACTGAAGACTATACTAGAAAAGATAGTTAATGCCTCGAGAAAGGATTGGTCCATTAGGTTGGATGATGCACTATGGGCATATCGAACTGCTTTTAAAACTCTAATTGGGATGTCACCATTTTGACTTATTTTTAGGAAATCATGTCATCTCTCGATTGAGTTAGAACACAAAGCATTCTAGGCTACAAGGTTTCTAAATTTTGATTTAGGAAAGGCTGGTGCAAAAAGGCTCCTTAAGTTAAACAAACTTGAATAATTTCGCATTGATGCCTATGAGAATGCAAAAATATATAAGGAAAGAACCAAGAAATGGCATGATAAAATTTTTCAAAAGAGAGTTTCAAAAAGAAGATTTAGTGTTGCTATTTAACTCTAGACTAAACCTATTTATAGGGAAACTCAAGTCTCGATGGTCTAGACCTTTCAGAATCAAGCAAGTCTTCCTTCATAGAGCAGTTGAGTTTTTCAATAAGGCAAGAAAAACCTTCAAAGTTAATGGGAAATGTCTCAAACCCTACTTTATGAAGGAAGCCAGCTTAAAAAGTTTCTCTTGTACACTTATAGATCTAGTTTGAGCTCACCATAGAACATTCAGGCTAAAGACCTTAAGATAGCGCTAATTGGGAGGCAAACCAATCATTTTTCTTTTTAATTCTCATATTATTTTAGTCTTTTTTCTCTTTTATGTTTTTATTTATTAATTAATTTACTTCATTTCTTCCATAGGATTAAGAATTCATTCATCATAAAAAGCTACTACTTCAAGGAGCAAGTGTGAATGATCGCATGATTGTGTCTAGATACACCACTTGAACTTAAAATAGACAAATTTATATGCGCACTGTATGGCGTATTAAGATGGCATTGTCACATCGTGTCATAAAACTCTGCAAGTTATAAATTGTGTCACAGCTTCATTACATGACATATCTATATCATGTCACATCTTCAATTCACTCCTAGACTGCTGCATGACATGATAACACGACATCATTATGTTGTGTCAAACATTAAGTTCCTAACACGATTCACATGCCGTGCCATCACCTTCAGTATGTCATGCTACCTATCCTAAAATGACACCTTTCATGCCCTGTCACTAATACCTATCCTAACACGACATCTTTCATGCCGTGTCACACCATCCCATGCCGTGTCAAACTTTTATGATAACACGATATAGGGACATGACAAGATGTCATGTTAAGTCTCAACCATGGCATAGGGACATGACATGATGTTGTGTTAAGCCTTTATCATACGACATCATAACATGACATCATGTCATGTCATGACTACCCTAACACAGCATGGAGATGTGTGTTATCATCTTCTCTATGCCATGTTACATATGCACCAAGCTCCTAGTATGTGACATGACATGACAATATAATTTAAATGTCGTGTCATTCCTTAGATTGAATAGTCTCTAAAGCACAATATGGGAGGCTGTGCCATTCACTTCCCCTTATCACACTACCCAACACAGCTTTCCCAAACTGTGTTCCCAAAACTGTGTCCTAAACACTTTATATAAACACCCACTTCTCTAAACTGAGCCCCATTCTAATCTTTTATTTTGTTATTCATTTTCTCCTACACCATTCTCCCCCAATTTTTCTCCCTTGTCTCCTCTTCCTTGACTTGATCACCCACTTTTCTTCCTTATTTCTTCCTTTTAAACACTACATTTTTTCCCTTTTCATTCTCTACACATGGGGAAATCCAAAGCATCTAGGAAGACACCATCATCATCCAAGAAGTGGACCTGTACCACATCTTCCCCTCCACCCTCTCACCCTTCTCATACAAGTGCGCTACCACCCACTGCTCTAACTTCCTTACACTATAATCAGGGGAGCCAATCCGGTATGTCTCCCCCCTTGTTCATTTTACCAATTTTGATTTCAAAAAGGCATGTGCTACTTTATTTCCCCTTCTTATCCATCCTTCCTATCACATTATAGGGGATCTTGCTATTATAGGCTTGAATGAATCAGTATTAGGCATGATTGATAACTTAAAATGGGAGGATTTTATGAGAATTAAGGAACCTACTTATCATGAGTTATTTTTGGAGTTCTTATCCACTTTTTTTATTCAACTCTAGTAGTCCTATTGATTTTAATAAGAAAAATATGGTACTCTTTCAATTAGGGGGCAAATAATTCTCTTTTTCTTTGAATGAATTTGCTATGCACTATGGTTTCTATGATGTTGTGTATATTTCTAATAGTGCACTTGATAATGCACAAAGTCTTTTTGAACTCATAAACTATCATCAATTTTGGAGAGAGATTATACATGTAGGAGCTACCTAATAAACATATGACCTTAGGGTTAGCAATAGCATTAATATAGCCCACCCTGAATTGCACTACTTGCAATGCCTTATAGCTGACACTATTTATGGTCACAGGGAGAGTACTAGGTGTATCACACTTTGAGATTTATCTTATCTCCATTGTTTTATTAAGGGTATAGTTCCTCATTTAGGATATGGTTTTTCTTTCTATATGGATGGCGTTTTGAGAAAAAATGAAGGGAGCATTATGTTGAGGTTCGCATATCACTAGGCTTACTAGGAATCTACAAGTTTTCAATTCCGTTACTAACCTAACTCCGCTTTGCACCTCACTGCCTTTTAATAGCACTATTATGAAAAAGAATAAGGTGGTCACAATTAAGGAAGGTCAATACGTTCTGATTTATAATCCTATTGAGTTAGGTGTTGACGAGCCACAACAGACACATACCTACGCACCTCCACCGCCATAAGCTTCTCACACTGCCAAACCTTCATCATCTTAATATCCTTCACATTTTGAGGCTACTCTTTAGTATCACATGAAGCTTCTACACTGGGTTATTGATGGTATCTCAAGTTTATGTCAGGTTCAGGGCATACCTCTTCCTCCATGACCTATTTTTCCTAGTTCCACCTCTGCTGCTGTTACTGAGGAACTTCCTGATGAAATAGATCTGTTGGATGACAATAAAGCTATACCAGATGATTCAGCTCCTATGGATGATTGACTTTATTTTTATTTTATAATTTTGTTTTATGTTTTATGATTTTCTTCTTTTCTGTCATTTTCTTTTCGGATATTATGTGTGTTGTTTTATTATTTTAGTTTAATATTTCTTTTTGTTAGTTTTCTACCTTTTGCTCTCTTTTGGACGAATGCACAATTTTAAGGCACCTTCTTCTACTTTTCCTTTTTTATGTTCCTTTTTATCATTCATATTTTCAATTGTCATTGAGGATAATGCCATGGATAGTGTGGGGGGTGCTTCGATTGATTCGTTTGTTAGTTTTTATCATTTTTGTTTCAGTAAACAAATAAAAATATAATAATAATAATAATAATAATAATAATAATAATAATAATAATAATAATAATAATAATTATTATTATTATTATTATTATTATTATTATTATTATTATTATTATTTAGAATTTATTAATTTTTAACTCGTTTCCCTATATGAATGATTATTTGTATGAACAATATTTTAAATTTGTTTTTGATACTCTATCACACTTGGGAATATATTAATGTATAATCTTGTCTCTTGATTGAATTACTGAATAATCAGAGGGTTTATTGATTAAGATAGTTATGCATTTTCCTTATGTATGAAGAATTTAATTCTTATATTCTAAGCATGATCCTGGTGATTAAAATTATGCATGATTTTAGGAAGGATTGCATTTTGAATTTCTTTGAGTAAAAAAAAACTCTCTTATTCTTTAAGCAGGAGAAATATATATATTTAAATATTTATACCCTCTGAATCTACTGCAATTCCCAAATTAGGGTATGAGTATCCATAGGAACCACTCAACAGTATCCACGCTTAGTAATATAGGAATGGCAGGGGATTACTCATAGTGGAAAGAATTGAATAGAGAAAAAGAAAAAAAATTCATGAAACGGAGCATAAAACACATTTATAATTTAAAAAAAAAGGCTATAGAACTTAATGTTTTCTTTTCTGAATTTATGCTCACTTGATTTCATAGGGTTGTGTGCTTAGGTTATAGCTAGTAAATTATTCATGTATATCGTGATCTTATCTAACTATCTTCTTTAGTAAATATGTTTCGATCTTGGTGTTATCAAGATCTCATGTCTTAGAAGTTGTATGTCCCTAGCTGTGATTTGAGTTTAATATTTTCAAATTTTAGTTTTTGTTTGAGGACAAGCAAAGCTTTAGTGTGGGGGAATGTGATATGTTTATTATTTACGTGTTTTAGAGTTAAATTTTAATAAATTATAAAAAAGGAATAAATTAATTTAAGTAGTTTTTAGGTTTAATTAGGAAATTTTTATAAGTTAGTATTTATTTAGGATTTTATTATGTATTGTATATTTGGGAAGTTTTATTTATGTTTTAATTAGTTTTTGTGTTTTATGTCTAGTGTGGGCCCGAAATACAAAAGGAGTTGATATGTTTTTACATGACATGGCATGCTCATGTCGTGTGATAATCAATAAAAGAGGAAAGTCATGTCCAAGCTATAACTAAGCATGTCCAAGCCATGCGTGAGCCATGAAGAAGCCAACTACACTTGAATGATAATAGAGCAATGTCACGACATTCACATGCTGTGTGAATGAAGAATTTTGACCCAGATTGATGCATAACTAATGAACTTTCTCGTGTTGGAAGTCATGTTGTATATTGAGCAAATTCATAGATTTATTTAAATGAAGCACGATCGTGCTTCATCACCGTGTCATGGAGGAAAAATTCCTGTTTGAAAATAAGAAGGAATTAGAAGTCAAAAAGGATTATTATCATACCCTAGCACTATATAAGGAATAAACACCTTTTTGGCATGAGAGGAGAGACAGAGAGTGGCTAGATAGAAATCGACGAAGACTAAGAGCTTATTTTTATTTTCTTATATATTTTCATCTTCTTATTTTTTCTTGATTTTGATTATGGATTTCATCATAGCCATGTGTGGCTAATTTTTCTTTCAGAGTCTTGGTTAGGAGTAGCTATTCCATGAGATGATTTGAACACAAGTTTTTATATTTGATTTGAACTTTAGTTAATTCTTTATGTTGCAATATTTATCTTGTTATCATTCTAGGCCTATTTGATTGCATGTTTATGGATGAATTCACCAACAAGAGTTAGGGGAATTCATTAGCTTAAGACATTTAAAACTTAGATCACTTGACCATGAGAGTTGGCGAGCTCTTCGGGCAATCACAATAGTAGATTACGGTGACAAATTAATTGCTAAAAATCTTAATGAGCTTAGATTAAATTATTAATCATAAGAGGAGGTTGGATTTTAATCCTTGCATGCTTAATTTAACTTAAGAGAGTCTCTAAGTATTTTAGAGTAATTATCTTTAACTGAATTCAAGATTTCCATTTAATAATGTGGTTTATGATTGGATTGGAATATTGAAACTAAACCTAAGCTCTTATTGAAGGCGTGGTTTAGTGCGTGCATAAGATTTTAGCAACCGTGACACTATTTGAGCTTAGGGCTCTAGAGAGCACACTAACCACTATCATAAAGACATGGCGTGGAGATGAGGAGTCGCCACCCAGGGTAATAACTGGAACAAATAAAAATGATGATACTCAATTCTCTAAAAGAAAGCTAGTGCCACAACTAGGAGATTTTGGATATCAAATGCCAACTTCTTTCAATCTTGTGTTCATTTAGAATTATTTTATAAATTACTATGTTATCCTCTATTTACATGCAATTCCATATAAACCCTTATTTAAAACAATTACGTCCAGGCAAACTAGTCATGAAAATACATGTAAATAATGCATTCATCACAATCCTTAGGTTAGTTTAATCTACATTAATTTTAATTACATGAGCTAAATCTACATGTTTTAATTTACAAGTGAGCCTAAAGACTAATGGACCTAATTCTTATGTAATTTTAATTAAGTGAACCTAAGTCTATTTATTTTAATTCTAAAAATGGGCCTAAATCTACAACTTATGAAGTATTTAAATTAATAGGCCTAATTTTGCATGTTTTAATTCTAAAGTGATCTTAAATCTATAAATTATGGAAAAGGCTTAAATTAAATGGGTTAAGTCTAAATTAATTAAATTAAACTAAAGGTGGGCCTATGTCTAAATTAATTAACTGGGCCTGGCCTAAATTATCTCTACCCTGAATCTAATTAATTATGGGCCTAATATCAATTTTAATTAATTAAACCTAAAGAAACCTAGCCCAAAAAAAATAAAAATAACAAAAACAATCAAATAAAAGATCAAATAATCAATCAAACTTATTTCTTCTAAAAACCTTAATTTGATTAAAGTGACCATAAACAACCCTAATTCTAACCACTTAAATCTAATTCAATTTTCATTAAACAACTTATTGATTTCTATAGCCATTAATTTTAATTAATTACCCAATTAAAACTCTAATTTTACTAACCGATTAATTAAAATAAAACACACAAGCACACACCAAATTTCATTATTCCCACTATTAGGGCTATTACAATGAACTATTGAGAATAATAAGAAAATAAGAATTAATACAATCCCAAAATTAAATAAACATTAGGCAATAATAAACAATAAAAAACTTAGAAACTATATTTAGCTATAAGGTTCCATCCATGGCATTCCATGGACCTCTATAGATTTTGTTCTTCAAGAATAATAATCATGTAATCCCCTACATAATAAAAAATCACAAAAGGGTAAAATAATGATTGGTGAAAAAAATTACAATAAAAAATTCAATAAAATCAAAACTATAATAAAAAAAAGGAAAATAAAAGAAGGTAGGGAGAAGATAATGCTTATGGATACTGAATAAATTGCTCCACAGACTACTAGAACATCGTTGTTTTTAATAGGCCTTCAAGAACTTATTATATTTCTTTTCAAAAATCTCCAACAAATAAATCACCAAGAATTTTTTATGTACTGCCTAAAGGAAAGTCTAGAGATCCTTAGGAAGAAGAGAATCAAAATTGCAAAAAAAAATGTTGAGGATTGAGAATTCCCCCCCCCTTTTTCAAAAGCTTAAACTCTCTTTTTATAAGAAAAAGCCAAAAACTCTAGTTCCAACATACTAAAGAGTTCAAATTTTAAAAGAACTTTATTTTCTGAAAATTTAGATAAATCCCAAAAATAAATTTAAGAAAATTTTTTTAGCGAATCAAAACTCAGGAAAAATATTTTTTTTTTCGTAAAATTATAACAAACAGGCATAAAACACATAATTCAATAATTTCGATTGAAATTACAAAATTCCAATTGGAATTCTATAATTTTGATTTTTTAACTTTTAACTATAAAAAGACCCTTGAAAGAATTTAAAATTTTCAATTAGATCTTCAAAAGTATTACAATTAAGTTCTTAAAAAACCATTAAACCCTTTTGAAAATGCATTTAGATTTTTGAGGTTTCAAACTTTAAGTGTTGAAGACCTAATTATAACATTTTCATCATTGGAGTTCTTTGTCATACCTATATTTGATTATCCTGAAATTGGGTGTTTACAGCTCTGTGTTTAAAAATATTTAATTATACTTTTAATTAAGTTACTACTATTTAAAATTTAAAGCTTGTTAAATTAGTCAATTTACTAACTGAGATCATAGGTAAAGATTATTAGAAATCAATATAGAGTCCTTGAGGGAGCAATATCTTTCTACTGCAACTACAATCGTGCACTTGCAGGTTTTAAACACAACAACACTTTTATTCAATTGTTTGGAGATAAATTCAAATATAAATTACTAAAAGTCTATTGTAAAATAATTTATGCTACATTTAGTTAATTTGATTTTTTTTAGTTTTATTTACTTATTGTACGTCCCTTCACATCCTTTTTATTTTGATTCACATTTTCAGTCATATTTAGTCACTCACTAGGTATTTTCTTTAGAAAATACTCACACCTCACTTTTCTTTCTTTTCCAGGTTGACTATATAATTTTTGTTAGTGCTTGTGTATATATAGTTGATTATGACATGTGATTAGATGATCATGACCTAGAAGGTCAGAGAGGATGAAATGGAGGTTAAGTACTCTTTAGGGCATGATGTAGCTACAAATTTAGACTAGAGAGTTTAGGTGGAGCCAACTATCCCTTTTTATATGCATACTATGCAAGAGCATTATGGTGAGCATGTGCTATGATCCATGTATTTTTTAAGATAGCGTTTAATGTGAATGTCACTTTTGTCCTTATGGAGGACTAAAGTGACTATTCAATGCTAACTTTTAGGATCTTTTTGCTTAACATTCCCTCATGATGTATATATTAGAACTCTAATAGGTTAGGTTTTAAAGGACATGCATAATATTTATTCTTTTCCTTTTAGTGTATAAATGTATATGTAAATGAGCAATATCTTGTAACCCTTTTCTCTTTTAGGTTAATGGTACAAAAAGTTTACAAATATTTTGAATTTTGTATATAATTTTATGCAACCTTGTACTTTTATCTTAGAACTAACCTTATACTTGTATTTCTAAGAATAAAAAAGGTGAAAAGGCCAAAATATTATAATAAATTTTGGTGGTTTTAATTTTAATTTTATATTATTAAAAATAGGATTGGATATTTAAATTTTTTATTACTAAAATTTAATATAATAAATTTTAAAAAATAATAAAAGTGTTGTTTTATCTATATAATAATCTAATTAATTTTAAAGACTTTTTTTGAATAAAAGCTGGAGGTTGGAAATCAGAAATGCACCCATGCATCTCAACTAGGTTGACACACTCTTAGCATTAGCATCACACTTCCAAACATCCAAAATTAAATTAAATTCAAAATCAATAATAAGAAATAGGAAGAGAGGAAACAAAAACCAAAACAAACTAAACTAGCTCAACCTTTAAATAGGCCTTCCACAAGGAAGGCCTATTTAGGAGCATTTTGACAAAAATTAGGAGTTGAGTCCTACCACAAGGAAGAAATTATAGATGCACCATGTTTAGCAAGCTGATCTGCCACCACATTACCCTCCCTAAAAATGTGAGAAACCTATAATTCCATTCAGGAAGAAAAATGTAAACATTGAAGCCATTAAGGATTAATAACCCAAAGAACATGCTTTGATTTTAATCGAAAGAGGTGAACCACATAAGTGGAGTCACACTCTAACCACAAGCGATGCCAACCACGTCGCCAAGCCATCTTTATAGCAAAAATAGCTCCATGAAGTTCTGTTAGAAATGAGAAACTTAAACCAATATTGAAAGCGAATGCTCTTTTAGGGAAGCCTCATGATGTGCAAAAAATACCACCTACTCCAGCTGCTCCTGGACTACCCAAGGTCGAACCATCAGTGTTCACCTTGAGCCAACTAGGTGGTGGAGGATGCCACAAAATTGAAACAAACTGAGGAGCATGATGAGGAATTCTAACGATATGGAGCTAGTGCAAAATCAACAAATCTACCATAGAATTAAACATACAACCCACCCAAAAGAAGTCAACTTCTTTTATACCTTTCCAAATGAGACGAAGAGCCAAATGAATATTAGGAATAACTACATCGAAGATAGCAGCATTTTAGGTGACCAAAATAACCCATAAGCCATTAATAATGGCAGCACACCAAAGAGCTTTAACCCATAAAAGAATTACTCATAGCATCAAGAACCAAGTCCAAAATAAAACCTGAAACCACCAGTCTTCGACCAAATAACATAAAAATAGAGCTCCAAATAATTTTTGAAAAATTTACATTAGAGAAATAAGTGCTTGCCATCTTTTATATGAGCATTACAAAGAAAACATTTAGAAGGAAAGCACATACCTTTATCTCTTAAATTATCATCAGTGGGGAAATAATCCAATAGTGCTCTAAGGTAAATTAAAGATCTAGAAGGTTTCAAAAATTCCTTCCAAATGAAAGAAGTCAAAGGCATCAAATTCCTAGCAAACTGAAGGTCATTATACATGCATTTAATAGAGTGCATCCCATCCAAAGACTTAGTCCACACACAAACATCATAACTCTCCTGAATAGAAGAAATCACTATAATTTTACTCTTAATAATAGAATTTGAAACATGAGAATGATCCCAAGTATTATTAAATAAAAAATTACCAATTGGCTCCATTAACTTGGATTGAATTTTAGGTAGGATAGCTAGCTGAGAAGCAACAAGAGGTAAAATCCACTCATCCGTCCAGAAATTAAGCTTAAAATTATGACTAATAAACCATTTAATTTCTAAATGAAGAGTAAAATAAATGGATTTTGTGGATGACCAAATAGAAGACCTAAAAAAATAATCTCGCTTAATGCCTGAAGGATATAAAAATTGATGATAAAGAATATCCATTAAATAACATAAATCAATTTCCAAGAAATTTTACTCAACATAGCATCATTAAAAATAGATAACTGCTTAATTCCCATTCCCCATTTTTTAATTGGTAAGCAAACTAATTTCCAAAGAATTGTAACTAATTTTTGTTCATCAATCAAGGCGGACTATAGAAAATTCTGTATGCAATGTTCCATCAAATGAATAAGAGACTAAGGCCACTTATAAATAGCAAAAGAATGTAGTAAAGAACGAGTAATAATAGATTGGATCAAGGTAAGTCTATTTGACATTAAAAGAGAAGAGCCCTTCCATTTGGAAAATTTACTACAAATTTTATCTGCCAAAGGCTACAACCATTGCTTTTTTTAAATCTCTAATAAAAAGAGGAACACCCGAATAATTAAATGGTAAAGTTCCTTTTTTCACACTCGAAATAGCTTAAAACTTAGAGATCCACCTATCATTGACACCTAAACAATAAAAAGCTTCACCACCTAACTAGAAACTTAAGCATAAACAGTAAAAGCCTCTGAAATTGCTCTCATGTTTGTAAAAGAAGCTTTCCCAATAAGAAGAACATCATATGCATAAAGAAAATGAGTGGGAAAAAAATATCCTTTGTATAACTCATAGGCTAAATCTTTCCCAATAAAACTTTAAGAGAAAGCCATCTATTAAGAAAATCCTTAGCCAAACAAAATAATAAAGGAGATAGGGGGTCCCCTTAGTGAACTCCTCTAGAACATGAAAAATATCCTATGAGGTTACCATTAATCGTAATTGACAAACTAGCAAAATAAAATAAGCTAAGAATCCTATCCCAAAATAGAAGAGAAAAACCAAAAGCCTTAAGCACATCCAACAAAAAATTCTAATTAAGAGTATCAAATGCCTTATGAATATTAATTTTCATTTCCAAATTACCTCTAAAACAAGTCTTCTAAAGAAGGTTAATTCCTCTAGAAGCACCAACAATACAATTAGAGATATTTCTATATTTTAAGAAACTAAATTGCTAACAAGAAATAATTCTAGTGGCAATGAGAGATAAATGATTTGCCAAAATCTTATAAACAATTTTGACACTAAAATTGCTCAGAACAATTGGCCTAAATTGTTCTATAGCATTAGCATTGGTAATTTTAGGAATAAGAACCATGATACTATAATTAATACCTAGTATTACCACTCTTGTTATAAGGAAGCTTTGCATAGCAACACACACATCTGTCTGAATCACATCCTAAAAAACCTTATAAAAAATGCCAGAAAAGCCATCTGGCCTAAGAGCACTACAGGCATCCATGTGAAACATAGTTTCTCTAATCTCTTCAATCGAAGGGCATCTGGAGAGAGATGAATTATCTTCCACAAAAATAATGGAAGGAATCACAAACTGAATCAAACTCGAATTGGGAAAGATAGAAGAATCTACCTTAAAAAACTACTGATAATAATCTAGAATATATTGAGTAATAAGATCATTATCATTTGTAACTGAGCCATCAATATGAAGCTGATAAGTACCTCTTCTAGATTTCTTTCTAGCGTGAAAGAAAGCAGTATTATGATCCCCTGCTGCGAACCATTTAACACAATTGCATTCTTAAAAAAATATTTCTTGTTGCGTAAGAGACTGCTCCAAAGCAGCATGAGCCTCAATTTTCTGCTTATGATGTTCTTTAGTAACCCTATGCAAAGATATCATTTTAAATCTCTTGCAAAAGAAAAAAAGCTCTATATATATTGTCATCCAAATGACAAAAAACCTTATGGTTCTAATATCTTAGAGCCACCTAAGGCCTTTTAAATTTTGCACCTAAAATTTACATAAGAGAAAGAGAATCATTGGGAGTTGATAAAGAATGGGAAATAAAATCCCGAAGGTTCGGGTGAGTAACCCACATAGCTTGGAACTAAAAATGAGAAATCACCCTATCATTAACACAAAAACACAAAAGCAATGGAGTATGATCCAGATTATGCCTAGGAAGCACTGAACAAGAAATCTTATTCCATTGATTAAAAAAATCTAAGTTACCCATGGCTTTATCCAAATGACAATCAACTCTGTTAGCCCCTAATATGCCATTACTCCAAGTATAAACTGCTCTAAATGAAGGAATATTGTCATAGAATAATGATCCATAAAACTTTTGAAATCCATACAATAAATATTAGAAGGAGTTCTACCTATTTTCTTATGCGAACTAAGAACAACATTAAAATTCCCAATAACACACTAACTAGAAGGATTGCAAAAATTACAAAGATCAACCTATAATCTCCTACATCGGTCACTACAAATGCTACTATAAACAAAAGAATTCTTTGCATAACATTAGCACAAGAAATATCTATTGTAATATGTTGATCGTGCACATGTAAAAAAGATGGAAAAGAAAACTAATGTCTATTAAAAACCTAAATACAAGGTAGATTAACATTATTAGTAGAAATTAAAAATAGATTCATCCGATCCTAAAAAGATTAAGGAATAGAAGAAAACGAAACTAAAGTCTCCACCAAACATACCAAATCTAGAGAATGAAGACAACAAAAAGAAAGTAAGACTCTTTAGGTTACAAAGTTACCAATACCTCAAAAATTCAAAATAAAATCTTCATAAATTAAGTCTGTTAGGTTTCTTTACTACTTTTTAGTTAGAGCAACTTTTTACTTCACTACCTTGGGATAATTTTTTTCTCTGTACTGTCTGCCATTGGCCTGTCACTACAACATCCTTAGCCCATGAAACCTTCTTTGTATGCTCTAAAAAATCTGCTTGAGTTGAATCAACTTCCTTTGTATGAATATCCTCATTATCTGATAAAGTCTCCTCAGAATCATTATCATCAAATTTCTCTAAATTATCATCATCAGATTTTTGCTCTATAACACCATCTTGCACAATATCCTCATGTGGCACTACTGAATCATTGACATCTTAAATCGAGGCAGTAGAATTAACACACAAATCCCTACCCATTAATGTGTTTTCTTGATCCTAAACCATAACAGATGGTTCCCTTGCTTAATCAGAGTCATTAGTAATGCTACACAGCTGATCAAAAACCTTACTGACTAGAATAAAATCCTTTGGTATCCAGACTTTCTTAGGTTCCTCCTCCACTAGAGGTATGTCCTTAGAAGCTTATTTATTATGTCTGCATTCATGGGATTCATGTCCAACACTAAAGCAAGTATTATAATATAAGGGAAGATTTTCATAAACAATTTCTATAAAAAAAGCTCTTACTAATCCTTTCCAATAAAAGATTTTTGAGCAATTTAATTGATAAATCCACATCAATCAACATCTTAACATAATGATCGAACTCTCCATTAACGGTGGCAGTGTCAATTTTTAAAGGCACACCATTACCCTTAGCAATGGAGGCAAGAATCTGAGGATGCCAGTATTCCCATGGCAAGTGATAAAAATAGACTCAAACTTGTGCATTAGTTGATTTCTGATCCGTAAGATCAAAGTTAGGAGACCACGACTATAAATGCAAGATACCAGGCTTCAAGGAAATAGGACCAGGACTCCAAATTGAACTCTTAGTCTTAATACAGTTATAATATAATAATGTATTACAATTCCAACAAAATTTTCTATTTAAACAACACTTATACATAATTTTTTTTAAAAAAAAAATTGTTATAAGAATTTTTAAGAAATTATTCTCATAATTAATTCTATACAATATTTTTCTTAATTTTTTATAAAAGTTTAGTAACTTATTTTTGATTATTTACTTACTAAATAAGACTTTTAAAATTATATAATCTAATTTAAATTATATCATATAAAAAGAAGCTAACCTAATTAGAATATGAATAATATTTTGAACTAAATTATAGTTCAATTTTTAATTAATTTAATTTTTAGTAGAGATAAACCAAAAATTAATCTAATTAAAAGATAAAATACATTTTCAATTATATTAAAATTACATTTTTAATTAATTTATTTTTCGTATAGGTTAAATATAAGTAAACTTAATTAAAATAGAAAATATATTTTCAACTAAATCAAAACTATATTTTAATTAATTTAATTTTTAGTAATGAATAATTAAATTAGTCAAGTTTTATACAATAATAAGTCAATTTTTTATAGTAAATTTGCCCTTTCTCTTCTCAAATATTTATATATATGTTATATAGAGCAAAAGGAAACTATAGAGTAGAAAAAAATGTGGACACAATTTGGAGAGGCAACACTGAGTGGCAGTGTTGGTGATAAAACAATTCCTCTTATAGGATTTGGAAATGTTGAATACCCTTTTGGTGGCTCATCTAATGATGCTATCAAAGACTCGATTCTTCATGTAATAAAGGTTGATTACAGACACTTTAACTCAGCTGCTATTTACCAAACTGATCAACTTGTTGGCCAAGCAATATCAGAAGCCATACAACTCAGCCTAATAAAGTCTCGAGATGAGCTCTTTATCACTTCCAAGCTTTGGTGCACTAATGCTCATCCTGATCATGTCCTCCCTGCCTTACAAAAGACTCTCAAGTAATGTCTACTATACATACACGTATACTTAGCCTATGTTATATTATAAATTACTTAAATGTCTTGTTATGTCATATGAAAATATATGGATAATGATTTACATAGCTAGTAGGTATATGAATAGTAATCTCAATAGTGAGTGAAATTTCTTTTACATAATTCTCTTCAATTTACATGTCCTTGTATATGGAGTCATGCATGCTTGTTGTCCATATCATAATTATACACATTGTTGGTGCATGAATCTTAAAGTAGATTACTTGGACTTATACTTGATTCATTGGCCTATGAGCTTCAAGCTAGGTGAGTATGGGCTGCCTATAAAGAAAAAAGATCTTCTTCCAATGGATTTCAAGTCAGTATAGGAAGCAATGGAATAGTGTCAAGAACTTGGCCTGACAAAATCCATTGGAGTGAGCAACTTTTCTTGTAAGAAGATTGAAAACTTGCTAACTACAGCTAAGATTTCTCTGGTCATTAATCAGATGATCGAGTAATTTCAATATATACAGAATAATTAGTTCCAATTAATCAAAGAGAAAGAAAAGGAATAAATGATGATATAATGGAGTTTGGTGGTAAAGAACCCACTTTAGCAACAAAAGGAGTTGAGAGCATTCTGTGAGAAAAAGGGTATATATGTAAGTGCTTACTCTCCTTTAGGAGCCAAAGGAACTCTTTAGGGCATAAACCTGGTCATGGACTGTGAGGTCCTGAAAGAGATTGCTGATGCAAAAGGGAAAATTCTTGCTTAGGTACCATTTTTTTTTATGCTTTGGTTATACATAATCCTTATGATTAACTAGCAAGACTCTTCACTTATACAATGTCTCAAACTTAAATTATGATGTATATAAAAATGTTAAATTAGTTATTGAGAGATTTTTGCTGTCCTTATAGTACTAGCCAGATGAAACCAAACTAAAATACAATAAAACTACATTATGTATATATGTATGTTAGGTGTGTATAATATGCGAATATAAACAAAAGGTGAGTGTGTTAGTGAAGAGCTTTAAAAAGAAAAGGATGGAAGAAAATCTTAACATATTTAATTGGAGCTTAGGCAAAAAAGACATGCATAAGATTAATCAAATTCCACAACACGAAGGATTCCCTGGTCATCAATTCATCTCGAATGAAGGTCTATACAAGTCTCTTCATGACCTTTAGGATGAACACATTTAACTATCATGTACGAGTAACTATATTGTAGTATGTGTTTCCACTTAGGCTAATAATATAGGAAATTAGAAATAGCCTCATCTATTTTATTACATTAATTCAACTACCAAATGCAGTATTAGTTGAAGTCATAATACTATTAATTAAAATTTCATATGTATTCACATTTATCCAAGACATCCTTGTTTATTAATATATTAAGTTATGTTGAAAAAACCAAGATCAAAAAAATTAAATCTCAAACACTCGAGAACAGAAAAATGTTCCTACAACTCTTATAACACAAGCTTTTAATTTTGAATTGTTTTCTTGATGATAACAATGCAGGTAAGAGGGGGTATTTATACAAACACTAAATTAATATAAACCACTCAATATTCTTATAATTAAACTAATACAAAATATTTAAAACCACATATATTATTCGTAATACCATACTAAACCTTACACTTGAAAAAAAAAACTTTACACCAACACTAATCATCATTCCTTTCTTTTAATCTAATACACAACATTTCTTCTTTTGATTAAGATCACATATATGTTATAGTAACACATGTTTAGTTATTCAATACCCCTCTTCAAAGTTATTTTATAAGACCAAGCAAAATTCTCAACCTCATAAAATCTTTAGTCTTTAGTGGCTTAGTGAATATATCTGTAATTTGATCTTGAGACTTCACATAGTCCAGCTTCATATCTTGCTTTGTGACACATTCTTTTATGTAATGGTACCAAGTATCGATGTGTTTGCTATGATCATTATACACTGGATTCTTGGCTAAAGCTATTGCTGACTTATTGTCGATGCAATTCTCTATTGGTTCTTCTTGTTTCAAGCCTAGCTCCTTTAACAAATTTCTTAGCCACATTGCATGAAAAACACATGAAGTAACAGCTACATACTTAGCTTCACATATTGACAAAGTGACAATTGGTTGCTTTTTTGACATCCATGTGAAAGTAGTATTTCCCATGAAGAATACAAATTCTGTAGTGCTTTTTCTATCATCTAAATCTCCACTCCAATCACTATCATTATATCCAACAAACTTGTAATCATTAGAAATGGAGTAGAACAATCCAAAGTTGATTATACCTTTGAGGTAGTGAAGAATTCTCTTTGCAACTTTAAGATAAGTGGTTGTTAGAAATTCCATGTAGTGGCTCACCAATCCACCTACCACCACAAAAAAAATAAGTTTTTAATAACAAAAAATTAATGAGGGTATAAAAAATCCCTCATTAAACGTATAGTTTTAATAGTTTTAATGAGAGTACAAAAAATGCTTAGTTAAAGGGTTTACTAGTAGTGAGGAAATTTTATGTTCCTAGTTATTAATATGGAATTTGGTCATTATTGTGTAAATTTTTTGGCTTCAACTTCTCCCACCAAAATAAAGATATTTTTTAATTATGAAAAAGACAATATTCAATAAGTATAATTTAATTAGTAGTATTTAATATAAAATATTAGATATGACAATATTATATACTCATGATAATATTATATAATTTTTTGCTTGTAAATTAATATTAATATTATAATAAGTAAATATTATACAATACTAATTAAATATTTAGCAAATAATAAATTTGTTCGATAAATAAAAAATTAAGTAATATTTGTATTTTAAAGGAATATAGAAGTATTAATATTAAATAATGCAAATTTAAGTAATAGATAAATATAATTTGAACTATAAATTATAATTAAATTTATGAACTTATAAACTATAGGATTACTAAATATTAGATATCAATTAACTGTTAAAATTACTACTACTATTAAGATTACTAAGTAATTTGTATTATTTTGATATAAAACTACATAATTTTCTTAGAAAAAAACTATATAATTTTTAGTCAAAAGTCAAAACAACAAATTATTAATATTATAATTAAAAAATTTATCTCTAAAAACAAAACTATGTAGTTTTGATCAAAACTAAGTAGTTTTTATAACATTAACAAATCCACATCTTTCTAACCTAATTCTCTTTTCCTTTCATGGCACTTGTTCAACCTCAGTAGCCTCATACTCCTCAATCTCTCTTGTCTCACTGCCATTATTACCATCACCCTCACTATTCATCATCATCTTTTTTTACTTCTATCACCATCATCCCCACCACTATCCATCATTGTCATCCAGCGTTCTCTAACGATGCCAAATGACTTCTCATTTGCTTTGGCAACTCTGTCTCCATCTTCAGCACCACCAACTCTTAAGCTCCTTTGCCTCTTCCACCTCCTCCTATTGAAGTTCTTTCTTCTAAGGTATTACTCATTCCTACTATAATTTCCTTTATTTTTTGTTGTTAAAGAGAAAATTATGATTCATACTTATTTACAAAGTTATTTATTGATAAGTAAAAGGTTTCTTCTAATCTAAAATGCACCATTGAACCTGTGAGCTTGGATGGTCTCATATTGCTTAAGGTCTGTAATACTATTCTCTTATCCTGCTATTTGATTTCTTTTTCCAAAATTTTATTGTCCTTGTTCTAAAGTATTCAATTCTAGCAATTATAACATTTCCAAATGTAAAAATTCTTTTATTTTTAGTTATTATAAGGATTATGATGATGATTATATTGATTTGAAGTTAAGTTCTGAGTTTTTTCTTTCAAGGATGAGTTAGTACTAAAGAGGTTTTTGGGCTACCAAACTCTAATTTAGTACCAGGTGTATATGAAGGTGCAAAAGAAGTATTCTCTAAACTTATGCTTTTAAAAAAAATCTTCTTTTACTTTGTTAAAGAGTTGAGCTTTTGAAGTAATAATTAGGGTTGTTATATGTTTGGTTTACTTTAGGATTTAGGGGGTCTGAAGCTTTGGGAAGGTTAAATAAACATTGTTAAAGATCTTTAGACAAAGGTTAAAAATGGGCATCTATGATTTATTGGAAAGAGAGTGTTATAGGTGGGCACCTAATTTTTAGGTGACTATGTTATACAATTACATTGCACTTCACATTGGTCTTTGTTGATGCCTATGCTTATATGCTGCTTTAGTTATTGAAACCTTTTACCTTTTATATTCTTTAAATACTTGTGTTTATCTTTTAGTAATAAGATTGGTTGTTCATCATTACTTGACTTGGAATGCAATGGTGTGATTTCTTAAATTCTAATGCCATCTAAGCACATAGTTTCATCTTTTCTTATGAATTTCTATTGTATTAAACCTAAGTTGGGACATTGGGTTTTTTTAGCAATGTGTTTCAATTGTACTACTTTTCTTCATTAGGTTAAGTTGGGAGCATTCTATCATTTTAGCAATATGTTTTAGTATTTTTCCTTATTTTCTTGGCTTGAGTTGCAAACATTGGGTCATTTATTTGCATTTCTATTTTAGTATGAGTTGTTTTCTCAATTTGCTATTCTTGTTATCTATGTAAAATTTTCTAATAATTTAAATAGAAAAGGAAAATAATATTCGTCTGTTATGTAATCTATGATACTTAAGTTCACTTATTAATAAAAAAGAATTAATGTTGATGATGATACATGCATAATATTAATATTGCATAGAACTTATTTCAAAGAAGTAAATTAATGTGATATTAAGAGAATGCTAAAATATGCTTCATCTTTTTTCTTATTTATTTATGGAAATAGCTAATGGGGTAAATGGCCCTATCTATTCTATGGTTTTTTCACCCCTAGAAAGAGAACAATACATGGGTTGTAAATACAATCCAAAGTAGAAGTAAGCAAATGTGAGAGGCCAAAACTATGATGCATTTGAAGAAGTGGTGACAACATATGCCAAAATAGCTTACTTCTAATTGATGATATTGTTACAATATATAGAATATAGATACAAAGAAGTTGTTGTAACAAACTAACTGTATGATACAACATTCAAAGTATAATATACTGAAGATAACAATCATATTCTTATCACCTGGCTGCAAGTTGAGCATGGGAAGCAACTATGTTGAACTTGGATCAAAGCTAAAGAAAACATTATTTAGAGAAAGGTTTAGTCAAGCATTTTTGCTAATTAAACAAGGTAACTTGTGAATTTTGCTAATTGAACATGCATGACATAAATTGGAAAATTTATTAGATGAAACTAGAATTGTATTATTTAGAAGAATGGCTTGTATAGTGTGAAAAGAAGCATGTCCAAGGTGCTCATGCCAATGTTAAAGAGAATAAAGCATAGATTTTAGTAAATAAGATGGAGATGTAGACATCAAAAGTGAAGATGGTAAGACTGGATTGAGGTGCAAAGAGTAGAGAGCACTTTCATTTGGCCCTATAAGCAAGACTATCCTCATAGGGATATCCTTAACAACAAAATATAAAGGAAATAATTCAATGGAAACATTATTAAACATAGTGAAAGAATAAATATAAAGTAAGTTAGCACAATTTTGGGGCACATAAAGAATGTCCTATAGATTAAATAATTGATTGTGAGATAAACATTGAGAAGGGCCAATATTAAAAATTGAGAGAGCATTACCATTGCCTATTTGAACCTCATTAATCCATTGAAAATTAAAATGGAAGTAAAGATTATCAATATTTAGGGTGATGTGATTTATAGCTCCTGCGTCCATTATCCAAGAGATTGATGATGGAGGTTTCGTATTGGCGACAAGATGAGCTGTGAAATGTTGAGAGCTAGTTGGGAGTCATAGTTTTGGAGGCACACAATATACTTAACATACAACTTAGCCAACTAGGCTATAAAATAAGCAGCTTTAACTGGTAAAAAGTGAGATGATTTGGTTAACCTATCCATAATCACCCAGATGGAATTGTATGCATCCTTTGAATGAGGTAACCCAATCATAAAATCCATAGAAATTCTATCCCATCTCCACTTAGGAATAGGAAGAGGCTGAAGCTTCCTAGAAGGCTTCTGATGCTCAACTTTCACCTACTAACATGTCAAGCACTTAGAGACATAATCAGCTACATCCTTCTTTAATCCATCCCACTAGTACAAATATTTAATGCTATGGTAACACTTGGATGTACACTGTAAGCTATGGAATGCACTTTTTCTAGGATCTCTTCTCTCAAATTATCCAAATCAGGAATATTTAATCTACCACTAATCCATAAAACACCTTCATCATCAAGTGTAAAATTAGTGAACTTCCCTTCATGAACATTCTCCTTAAACTCTACCAAAATAGGATCTCAGCTCTAAGCTGCCCTAATCCTATCTCTCAACACTGATCTAACTCTGAACTAAACTAGGAGTCCTCCTAATTTGCTTATCTTCATCATCAACCCTTGATCCAATAACTCATGCAACTCTTAAATCAAAGGTCTCCTCTCCACGCTCAACTACTTGAGGACTTTCTACTCAAAGCATCTACTACCACATTAGCCTTGCTTGTATGGTATAGGATATCACAATCATAATCCTTTAGCAATTCCAACCATCTCCTTTACCTTAAGTTTAGATCTCTCTTGTGGAAAATGTACTTCAAGCTCTTGTAATTTGTGAAAATCTCATAAATCACTCCATACAAATAATGTCTCCAAATCTTGAGAGCAAATATCACTGTAGCCATTTCTAGGACGTGAGTAAGATAATTCTCTTCATGCTTCTTCAACTGCCTAGAAGCATAAGATATCACCCTACTATTCTACATTAACATACAACCTAGGCCAACTCTAGAAGCATCGCAATACACAATGAACTTGTCTTCTCTATTTAGTAAAGTTAGAACTAGAGTTGTGGTCAACTTCTCCTTCGGTAACTAAAAACTATTCTCACAAGCCTCTAACTACATGAACTTCACATTCTTCTAAGTTAGGTGAGTCATAGGTGTTGCAATTCTTAAAAAATCTTGTACAAATCTCCTGTAATACCCATCCAATCCTAGGAAACTTTAAATCTCAATGATTAATGTCATTCTAGGCCATTCAGACAATGCTTCAATCTTCTATAGATTAACCTGAATATCATCTTTAGACACCACGTGTCCAAGGAATGCAACACTCTACATCCAAAAATCACACTTTGAGAATTTAGCATAAAGCTGATATTCTCTTAGTTTCTACAGTAATGTCCTAAAGTGATATACATGCTCCTCCATACTCTTCGAATACACTAGTATATCATCAATGAAGACTACTATAAACTTATCCATAAATCGACTGAACACCTTATTCATCAAATCCATAAAAGTAGCTAGTGCATTTCTTAACCTAAAGGACATCACCAAAAACTCATAGTGACTATATCAAGTGCAAAATGCCATTTTAGGAACATTGACTTCATTAATCTATAATTAATGATAGCCTAACCTCAAGTCAATCTTGGAAAGGAACTATGCACCCTGAAGGTGATCAAACAAATCATCTATCCTTGAAAGAGGATACTTGTTGTTCACTATCACCTTATTAAGCTCTTAGTAATTAATGCACAGTCTCAATGTACCATCCTTCTTCTTCATAAATAGGATTGGTGCACCCTAAAGAGAAGTGTTGGGTCTAATGAAACCCTTTCCCAACAAATCTTGCAACTACTCCTTTAATTCCTTTAACTCTACAAGAGCCATTTTATAGGGTGGCATCAAAATAAGAGTTATGCTTGGGACCATATCTATATAGAATTTGTTCTCTCTGTAAGGTGGTAAACTTGGCAACTCATTAGGAAAGACATCAGGGAACTCACAAGCTACTATAACATTTGAGATGGATGTCTTCTCTACTGAAGTATCCCTAAGTTAAGCCAAGTATCCCTGATAACCTTTCCTCAACATCTTCTTAGCCATGATAGCGGATATAAGATTCTAAGGTGAAGAACTCTTATCGCCCACAAACTTAAGCTCTTCTTCATTAAAAATTCTAAAAATCACCTCTTTACTTTGATAATCAACTATGGCATAATGCTAAGATAACCAATCCATACCAAGAATCACATCAAACTCCATTACATCCAAAAATACCAATTCTATTGACAATTCTCCACCTCTTACTAACACTGAACATCCAGAAAGAATAACATTGGTGTCTAATGAATCACTTAGAGGAGTGGCAACATATAAAGGAAATGCCATCCTCAAAGCTTGCCAACACAACTTCAAAGTAAAAATAGGGGAAATGAAAAAATGTGTGGCACTCGGATCAAACAAGACTCTAGCATCCAAGTAATAAATTGGAAATATACATGCGATGGATGCCTGAGCATCCTGCTGGGTGAGAGTGAAAACCCTGGCATGACCTCAACCTCTCTATTAGCTGGTGGAAGCCTAACCAAAGCCTCTAGCACTACCTCTGCCACTTCTACCATGCCCCTGCCACTTCTACCATGCCCCTATTGGGCTACAAATTGCGATGTACTTGGATACTGAGTTAGAGGCAACTGATAGGAAGCTATAGCTGCACTAGCAATTGATTGCTACAAAAACTATTTCTAATAACTAGAATAAGGGCATGCTCTAGCAAAGTGCCCCATCTGTCCGCATTTGAAGCAAGTCAAAGGAGCTATGTAACAGGGTCCCTGATGGACTCTCCTACACATCTAGCAAGCATTGGTTATAGATCTTGTGCTAACATATCTAGAACTTTATCCATTACTGCTACTGGTAGCACCATAACCAAATCTGATAGGTATATGCACTCCACCATGGCCATGTCTCCTACCCTAGTGATATAAGTGTTGTTGTCTCTGGTCTTGTTGAACAAAGCCTCTCTGCTGATTGTTGGAGCCTATTTGAAATATCTGGAATGGTGTGCTTTGAGATCCTCCAATTTGAACACCTCCCATCTAATAATAGTCAAGTAGGACTCCTTACCTGAGCAGTCTGAGTTTTATCTCCTTGGCTAACTCTATTATAGACTCTAGAGTAAGGCCTGTAGTAGGCATCCCAGTAAATGCAGAACCTGGTCCAGTGACATACATAGTAACTACAAAGTATTGATCTCTCATCAGGTCCACTGCATATAGACCTAGTCTGAGGAACTCTTTGGTATAGTCCTCCATTGACCTATTGCCTTTGCTAATGTTGGTCAGCCAAAGTCTAAAGCTTATCCGCATAGGCTTTAGGTAGAAATGCCTCATGAATCTCTTTTGAAACTGAGCCCAAGTGTAAGTCATCATGTGTAGCTGGATGACCTGAACAAACTAATCTAAGGCTGGTCCCTCAACAGATAACTCAACGATCATGATCCTCTAGTACTTAGTGTGAGTAATCCGAGTCCTCATCTTAATGGCATGCAAAAAATCTAGAGGGTTTGTAGTCCCATCGAATGATATCATGCCGACTCTAGTGTAAAATAAAGCTACCTCTGGGTCAAACATACCCTATTGATACACATGCTACATCTATTGTATGGTTGGAGGTATATCAGCTTCCTTATACTCCTACCCTACATTGTCCTCATCTTATAGCTTTCTCTGCCTACGATGACCAATCACTCCTCAATATCTACCTCTACCTCTACCTCTATGCCTAATTGACAGCTCTGGGGGTAGAACCTCATCCTGGAAAGACTTATCATCCTCAGCTTTAATGATTGGTGGAGCGACATGAGCTCATCTCCTCATTTTGAAAAGATAAAAACTAATGAAATTCACATAAAATAGACAACAACAAATGACAAATAGACATCCTAATGGTTACGCAGAATACCACGACAAAGAAAACTTATCGAAGACATAGTCAAACTTAATTCACTACAGTAGTTTTAAAAAAACACAACTCTACTAACCTAGGTCCATAACACTAAAACCTAGGCTCTAATACCAAATTTTTCACGACCCAATCTGGGGAGTCATGACCGGCGCTATGGAATGAGAATTCTCATGATTCTAGAATCTGTAGCAAGCCTTAAAAATAAAAACACGTACAAATATAGCACAAAAATACATCATAATTAAAAATTTAATTAATATAAAATAAAACCTCATAATATAAATAAAATATCTTCATACAATTATTCAAATACAAAATCATAGTCTAATACAAAAATAAGTACAACAAGTACTACTATTGCAAGGTTTACTAAATACAATGAGAGACGGTTCAGTATTTACATAAATTGGTCGGAGATAAAAGAGTCCAATGAAGAGTTCTATTAGGGAGGTTTGAAGTAGAAGGTCTTGAAAAAAAATATTGAGGAGAGTTAGACCTCACTAAGTGAATTATTATAATATATATACATGCAACCTAAAGACATATACACTCAAGCAGCAATATAATAATAATAATAATATTATTATTATTATTATTATATTTGTATTTCATACAAATGCTAAAAATCCACTTTTATTATAATAATAAATGTGAAAAAATTTTGAGTTGAGGATCGTAGTAAAATCCTTAAATTTCCACAACCTCAACATTGATCATTAGCCATCAGGCATTCCTTAACTCCAACAATATTCTTTTCTCCAACTTTTGGCAATGAACTAGCCCCGAGTACACAAAGGGTCAATCGAGGATTCATAGTTCCACTACTAGTGCTAACTAGCCCCGAATACCCTACAAGTCAATAGAAGATCTGCAGTCACACTCTTAATCCACAATTCACCAAAATCATAATTTTCGCATCTGGAATAAGTTAAAGTTCAAAACCTAATTCTAGCATATTGTTGTGCAATAGCCCTAACATAATCCGCTAGGTGGCACATTCTACAACTATCCTCCAAAACGTTGTTTTATAATAAAAATAATGAAAATCACAATAAACATGAATATCATACATTATTCAAAATAAATCTTTTCAATTATATATATGGAAACATATATATAAATATTAACAATAATAAATATCATATAATAAAATGAGCATAATTAAATTCATATTTATTAAAAACCTATGGATGCTCATAATATTTAATTTAGATGCAATGTATACATATAATAATAACTCACAATTCTATCATGCTCCTCGACCCTGGCTTGGCTAGCCTGGTCTGATAAGCCTAGCACGCGCAACAAATAAAGAAAAATAATAAAATAAATAAATATTAGAGATAATTCCCTAATTTAATACTTCTAGAAATTCTAAAGAATGGCTCAATCTAGGATATGACTCAATAATAATTCAAAACTCAGGACCGACCCGATGTCACGTTTTACGAGAATTATACTAAAAATTTGATAGAATCTCCTCTGTAAAACAAACGTCTCTCTAATAAAATTAGAGTCAATCTAGCACGCAAACACACTTCAAATATTCTTACAGCTCAACTTCTCGAGTTGGGCCCCCGAACTACATAAATTGCCTAACAAAGAATCAATTTACACAAAAATCAATAATATAATAATAAATATTAAAAATCACTAAAATCCATAGAAATCAATAAAATACCACAACTCAACTTATTTACATAAAAAAATTAAAGATACATATTTTAAAATAATTAATAAAATCTTGAATATAATTAAATAATATTAATAACATCCATTTTTCAACTGTTCGAAATCAAATAGTATAATTTACAAATAATTATTTAAATTACCCAATATATAATAATAAAAAATAGCTAAAAATTCATTTAATCATAAAAATAATAATTAAAACTATTATTTGAATATATTTCTAGAAATTATTATTAATTAGCTAAATATAGTAAATAATCCATAAAAATTATTTTAATAGTATTTATTACTCAAAAATTATCCAAAACATAATAATTAACAATAATTTCAATTAAAATACAAAATTTATTAATTTATACTAATTTTTCCAAAAATTAAATTTTTATATAAACATTCAAAAATTTATAATAAATAATCGGAACATAATTTTAACAAAACTTTCTTAACAAAACATGCTTAAAATAGTATGTAGAATTTATTAAAAATAAAATAGATTTACAAGTCGGGACAGTCTTCATGAATAGTAATCGAGCTTGGAATAGTGTTCAAAATTGAACTATCTCCAAAAGCAAATTTAAATACATTTTTGGAAAGGTTACAACTTCAATTTCACTAATCTTACAAATGAATTGAACACAAAATCAACAATTTAAATTATGAACTCTAAAATGAAATCAACAAAATTGAAGTTGAATTCAAGGTTAATCAGATGAATTACCTTAGGGGAAATGAAGCCCAAGGAACAAGCTTTCAAAAGATATCAACCTCGACCACTATCGTTGCCGAAATCGACACCGGTGGCCTCCAGAAGTGATAGCGTCGAGAAGGAAGAAAGGAGAGGGAAGAGAATGGCAGTGGAAGGAAGAGGAAGGGAAGAAATGAGGGGGGAGGGAAAAGGAAAAAATTGGTTTATATATATATATATATATATATATATATATATATATATAAGTAGAAAAGGAAAAAATAATGCAAAAATAATATTTTCAATTTAAATATTTACTTTTCAATTAAACTCACCATAAAATATTAAAATATATTAAATACACTAAATTAACATTATTCATAAATAATAATATTAATAATATTATTAAATATTATATAACCACAAATTTAAGTTTTAAAATCTTAATTTAATATTAATACCATAATATAATAAAATAAATAATAACACTTGAATTTAATTCCACAAAATAACAATAATATAGCAAATTAATAAAATATTTTATGAACACTGCAAATCACAAGATTTAATTTAATAATTTATAAATTTTGGGTTATAACAGCTTTGTTTTGGGTATATGATGTATTTGCAGTAGGTACAAACACCTCATACTCAATCTTGGAATGGATTATGACAAAACTCCTAAGGCTCCCTTTGACCATGAAGAAAATGCAACAAGAATTGAGAAAAGTTGCTCAAAATTATTCATTCATAACAGAAACTAAATTGAACCAAATGCATTACACGAAGGCAGTGATCAAAGAAACACTATGCTTACACCCTCCACTGCCTACTACCTCGAGTACCAAGTTAAGATGTAACATTAAAGGGTTTCAACATTAAAGTTAGCTTTGTTCTTTGGTTCTAGTTTTTTGGTTTGCTTTTCTAATAGTTTATTTTTGTATTTCCTTTAGCTTAGTTTTAAGGAGGGGTTTTTTCATCACTTGATTCTCTTTTAAGTGGTTTTTCTCCTCACATTAAAATAAAATGATTATTTTCTTATAAAAAAAAGTGATCATCAATGCTTGTGCAATAGGAAGAGGCAAAAACATCATGGGATCAATATGCTAAAGAGTTTATGCTAGAGAGGTTCTTGAATAATTCAACTGATAACTTCTCTCCAAGGGCATTATGAGGTGTAGGGTTTGATTCTTGCCATCATTGATTTAAAAGAGAGGGCCCCCTGTCATGTAGTCCATCGATGTTAAGGTCATATGACCTCCCCATTTACTAAAAAATGGACAAAAAGATAATAGCCACATAAGCCCTCTTACTAGTTTTGTTTCATCCTCTATCAATAATATTTTCATAGTACAAAATATACACATATTCTCATTTTCAATATCTATTTCTTATTATAACTTTTTCTTTTAACTTTTTTCCATTTTTAACTACCTGAATAAATTGAATGAATACTTATATATTCCTCTTTGGAGAGTCATCTTCTCTTCTAACTCTTACTTTTTCTGTCATCCAAGCGCCACCGTCCGACCTCTTAGCTTCCCTCCTTTCCAATATGGAATTTCTAGGTCATAAGGACTTTTTTACTTTGATAAAGCCTTCCTATTATAGAGTAACAAAGATCATAAACCCATCAAAAGTTCTGGACTCACTTTTACATGAGTTGAACACAGCAATAGCCATTAATAAAGGAGGATTCAAGGAAATCAAAATTGATTAATCTCTTTATGAATAATAGAAATCTCTATGTAAGAACACTCTCATTTCTAGTTTGGTTTTGTCAAAAGGGGATGCACCTTGGAAACTTGCAAATTTAAAATGCAAGCTTTCAACAGTTTGGGGTTTATCAAATAACTAGAAATCAATTTCCTTGGGATATGGTTATTACCATGTGATCTTAAATTGAAGTTCAAAAATTTTTTTAGTGCAGCGTAGAGGTCTAATTGTGTTGAATGAAGCCAGGGATAATTCATTTATAGCCTTGGACTATTGATTTTGGTCCATTAGCTCAAAAATCATCAAATGTATAGATTTGGGTTTATTTCTATAAATTACCATAGGAGTATTGGCATCCCAAGTTACTAACTTCCATTGCTGAAGGTGTTAATGTTTATTTAAAACTTGATGTAATAACTATGAATGTCAAATTTAGACATTACATAAGAATGCTTATTGATGTTGATCTTTCTTCCCTTATTTCTAAAGAATTTGTTAATTAAGAGAGTTAGGAAAAGTTTTTTCATTGAGGTTGTTTATAAGAATTTTCCTCTGCATTGCAATCTTTGTTTGAATATTGGACATGATGCCCAAGGCTATCGATTGAATAAAAATGTTGCTCATTCGGATGTTTTAAGAAAAGAGGGTGCATAATATTTCTAGAAAAATGGTGTCTCATAAGACTTGGAAGCCCAAAGATAATCAAAAAATAATGGTGTCAGTTCAAAATATTTTTGATCACCTATAAGCTATTACCATCGAAGTTCATAATTCTTTATCAGCAATAGTGGTTCTGCCTTCTAATGATGATGATTCTATTGTTGAAGTGCAAGAACAGGCTCTTATCATCAAGGAGCTTAACTTTCTTGAATTTGCTCCTAATTTTTCAGCTGCAGTTGTAGTTCTACCATGATTATATTATTGAGGTGCATGAATAAGCTCCTATTGATAAGGAGCTCAACCTTACTGAATATATTGCAATAGTTGATCTTCTCTTAAATAAGAAGGATGATGTGGTTGAGGTGCTAGAGCAAAATTTAATTTCAAATCAAGTTGGCAAGGATGACGAGCCTTCTAATGAACACAATGCTGATCATATATCTCTTAATATGGATCCTCTATTGGTATTGCATGGTCCTGATGAATCAGTACCAAAGCTGGTATCTGATGCTTAATATGCACAAAAATTAACATGGACTGACGAAGTTGAAATAGTATAACAAAAGTGGAATACAATGACTAGGAAAAAATCATCTATTAAAGTAACTCTATCCAAAAAAGTTTCTAGAAAACCAAATAAGTTAAATTTATGAAGTTTTTTTATTGGAATTATCGTGGATTGGGTAATGCCAATACCCAACATAATTTCTTTTCTTTTATCGTCGATATTCCTCATATTTTTTTTGTGTCTTGTAGAACCCATGGTGGATTTTCCTTCTATTCCAAGTTCTTTTTATAATAATTTAAATTTGTCTTTGGTTGCCAATAATGATTGTCTTATGCCTTATATATGAATTTTAGGAAATTATAGCAGCCCCTAATCCTTTTTTAATATATGTTCATGAGTAACATATTTATTTTGATATTCTATTTAATAATTCCTTAAACAACATATCTTTTATTTATGGTAATGTGTGGAGGAACTAATATGTTCATCTTTTGACTGATCTTTTAATTCATTATTCAAGTGCTTCCAGTTGGTGTGTGCTAATGGACTTTAAGGCAGTCTTGGGTGCTCATGAAAAAATAGGTAGAGCTTCAACTTTGGGACCTTGTAAAGAGTTTTGATCATTCATTGATGATGGTTTTCTTTTTAAGATTCCTACTCACGGTGCAAGCTTTACATGGACTAATGGAAGACATGGTATTTCTTAAGTAGATTGTAAATTGGATAGAGCCTTTACCAATTTTAAATTTTTTAATTAGTGGAATATGATCTTTTGCTCAATGCTTCCATGTCATCACTCTAACCATTCTCCTATACTTTTAAGTTATTTTTTACAAGAGAGATTAGTGCCTCGATTTCACTTCTAAGCAATGTGGATCACCCACCCAGGACTTCGAGATTTCATTGCTCATTCATAGAAGTCTCCTATTAATCCTCTTCACCTTTGTAGCTTGATGCGTAATTTGCAAGTATACAAAATTATACAAGCAGTAATTAAATGTTAATCCCACAGAGATTGAAAATTGAGTATTGTAATACTAGTTATGCTTATTTTTTTAAACACCAAAAATGGTTTTTTGAAATAAAGTAAAATTAAAAATTGAAAGCTAATGTACAGAATCATAATACAAGAAAATGATAGGGTTCTTAAACTTAATTCAACCTTTTAAAGATGTAATTAATCTCTAAGTTAATTCAAAACATAGTTCATTATGTAAGCAATCTTAAAAATCATGGATCTTCCTCTTATAGAAATATATGATTAACCAAGTAAACTAACACCTAGATTTATAGCTCTCATTTACTAAGTGTATTTTAACCCGGTTTTAAACTCCAGCCCTTAATCAATATTAGTTGTTTTAATGTCTCTCAACTAAGAAAGCATCTAATTGGTTATTTGCTTCTTTTCTTAATGAAACTTATCTCTTAATAAAGTCTCATTATCTAGATTCAAACAAAAGGTGGCCAATCCATTGAAGAAATTAAGCAAAATAATAACTAATGAACTATGTTTATTAACTTAGATTAAAACCTATTGATCACATGGTTGAATTGATTTAAGAACGCTAACTAGAAAATCTAGCTACTCATATTGAGATGATAGGAGATTATGAATAAAGAGAAAAGAAAATCATTATTGCTAAATTAAAATTGAAATAACAAAACAAAACAGAATAAGAAAAACCCCCTTGAATGGAAGCCTCCTCTCTTCAGCCTTTAAATAACCCTATCATAATCAAATGAAAATAATTAGAGAATTCTAGTTTTAATTCTTAGAAAGTGATGTAAAAACTAAAACAAAGAGTCTCTTCTTGTTTCTTTGGTGGCTCTTCCTTATAAAACCCTATCCTCTAACCTCTTTAAGTGGTTACCTTTTAAAAATTATCAATCCCTTTAAATTAGCAACATAAATTTGAACTTTGAAATTTTGTTATAGGTCATATAGCTGTGTGCAATTGGCACATGATCATGCACCTAAACTCCTCTCAAATCATCATTGCAAGCATGGTTTTGTGCACATAGGCAAATAGTTGTGCGACCTAAGACTTTAGTCCATTAAGATGATAGAATCAACCAAATAATCCTGCATGAATGTTGTAGATATTTTTCCAAGCTTTCCATATTACTTTGAATCACCTCAATTAGATATTTTTACCTTAAGATATCACTAAAATACTAAGGGTTGTGCAGCTTGAAATGAAAGTTGCATATGCTGACTTTGACACAAGATTTGCACACTCAAATGAACTTGGATTTTCATAAGTAAGCTCAATTTAGAAAGATTATGATGTTTAATTCAAATTTCTAGAAGATCAGTTTCGCATTATAAGACTTTAAGGGTGTTAAAAGCTTCACTGAATCATAGAGGTCGAATAAGCCCCTCTCCTTATTACTTTAATTATTTGCCCTTTCTTTGGCTAGATTAACTCCTAGCTTTAAGTCCTCATTGCTTCATTCCTAAAATGAGTTCCAAGCAATATGGATCCTATAAAATCAATATAAAATCAATGTAACAAGTATAATTGTAAACCAAAAATGCATAAAATGACTAATATTTTAGCTCCCTATTGTAAATAACCTCAAATCAAGCTTTTAAATGATAAAAAATTATAATTCTAATAATGAAATGCAACTTTATAGTGTTCAAAACCCATCATTTTAGGCACTCATCAAGATTCCCCCACACTTGAACTTTTTCTTGTCCTCAAGCAAATCTCATTCATATAACAAATGAAAACCATTAGCTAGCTTTACTTTAACAATCGCTTTAATCTTCCATTAACATAAAACTTAATAGTTTATATACTAAATTAATAAACTGAGGTCAAAGACATAAAATTTACCATATGGAAAGAAAAATTTCTTATTGAATTCATGAAAATAAACTATTAATTTTAGAGAAAAAACAAAAGCAAGGAAAGATCATATATAGCTAGTCACATTCTTAACATGCAAGGTTCCTTTTTATGTTCTTATTTAATTGCTTATGAAGGTTTCCCAATTATAGTGATCCCCCACCTTTCTCATATTACTTAGTATGGATACCTTTAAAGGGTTATTTGGATACTCATACTCTTGTTAGAGCATTGGAGTAGATAGAGCTTATACAAATATAATACACTTCAAAGTAAGCTATAAGCAATTTATTGAGTGAGTGCGTTTTATGCTCCATCTCACTTCTCTTTTTTTTTTATAAATTATTTCCAAGACATATAAGAATCTACCAACATTGACTAAACCTTAATCTTTACTTACAATCATCTTTCTACAACATCAAGAATCTATGTTCAACCACTCAATAAGAAAGTAAGCATTAAGTTCATTAAAGTTGAAAAATCCTTAACCACACTTTATTCCTCTAGCTTAACGAATTCAAAATAAAGCATTAATAGGAGATTATTGCACTTTTTCAAGAAAACTTCATAAAATGAAACTTACTTATTACATGAATGAGTTATAAATTCTCAAGTGATATGCATGACAATTCCTAATAACCTATATGCATAAAAAAATTACACAATGAAATGCATGAGATGCATAATCACTAAACATTAAATGACTTAAAATAAAACACAAAAAGACACAAAAAAGATTACACAATAAAATTCAACTCATTCTCTGTAGACGGTGGGGTTTAGTGCGTGTCAAAGATTTTAGCAACCGCGACACTATTTGAGCTCAAGGCTCTAGAGAACACACTAACCACTGTTACAAAGACATGGCTTGGAGATGAGGAGTCACCACCTAGGGTAATAACTGGGACAAATTAAAAAAGTGGTACTCGATTCCTTAAAAGAAAGCTAGCACCACAACTAGGAGATTCTAGGTAAAGAATACCAACTTCTTTCAGTCTTGTGTTCATTTAGAATTACTTTATGAATTGCTATATTATCCTCTATTTACATGCAATTTCATATAAACCCTTATTCTAACAATTAACACTAAGGCAAACCAGTCATGAAAATACAAGTAAATAATGCATTCATTTAAACATATAATCCCTAAGTTAGTCTAATCTACATTAATTTTAATTAAATGAATTAAATCTACATATTTTAATTTACAAGTGATCTAAAGACTAATGGGCCTAATTCCTTTTAATTTTAATTAAATGAACCTAGGTCTATTTATTTTAATTCTAAAAATGGGCCTAGATCTATAAATTATGAAGTATTTAAATTAATGGGCCTAGTTCTACATGTTTTAATTCTAAGGTGATCTCAAATCTACAAATTATGAAAATGCGTAAATTAAGTGGGCTAAGTCTAATTAATTAAATTAAATTAGGTAGGCCTATATCTAATTTACTAAATGGGCCTAAGTTATCTCTAACCTAAAAATCTAATTAATTATGGGCCTAATGATGCATTTTAATTAATCAAACCTAATCTTAATTTAAATAAGTGGATTATAATCTAATATAGGCTTAAGGCCCAAAACATATAAAAATAAATACACAAGCCCAAAAACAAATAAAACAAATTAATTATTCCTTCTAAAACCTTAAATTTAATTAACATACAATCCTAAATTAATCTACTTCCTCCATTGATTTTAATTAATTACCCAATTGAAATTCTAATTTTACTAATTAATTAATCAACATAAACATGCAATCACACACACATAATTCCACTATTCCTACTATTAGGGCTATTATAATAATCTATGGAAAATAATAATAAAAATAATTAATACAACCCCAAAAACATAAATAAAATAAAGAAATTAAATAAAAAAATAAAAAGACCTAAAAACTAAATCTACAAGTTCTTATCCATGGCATCTCATGGACCTTTTATGGATTTGATTTTCCAAGTATAATCATAATGTGTTTTCCTCCATAATCACCAACATAAACACAAAAAATAAACAATGATTAAATCCTAAATAAAATAAAAATAAAAGTTAAATAAGATTAAAATCAAACTAAATAATCAAATAAAAATAAAAGAAAAGAGTGGAAGAATAGATGATTGAATGGATGCAATATTGATTAGCTCCTCAGAGTATTATCAATAACCATTGCTTTTAATGGATCTTCAAAACTTGATGTCCTCCTCTTCAAAAGTCTATTGCTTTTGCCCTAAAAATGAAGAAAATCTAAAGAAAAATATTATACGTAATGCCTCAAAGAAAAACATGAAGAGAACTTTTTTAAGCAAAAAGAGAGATAGCCTAAAGAGAGTCCCTCTTTTCAAGAGCTTAAACTATTGTTATATAGGAAAAGATCCAACAACTCTAATCCTACGTACTTAAGAGTTCTTATTTTAAAAGGACTTTATTTCCTAAAAATCTTCAAAATAAATTTTAAAAAATTTTTAACCAATCAAAATTTAGGAAAAATCTTTTCAAAAATTAGAAAAATAGTGTAGGACTTGATCGAAATAGTATAATTCTGATTGGAATTGTAGATTTCTAATATGTAAATTTTTTAGCATTTAATTACAAAAAGACCGCTGAAAGAATTTAAAATTTTCAATTAGGTCCTTAAAAATTATTATAATTCAGTCCTTAAAAAATGTCAAACCCTTTCTTTAAAAAATGCATCTAGACTTTTGAGGCTTTAAACTTTAAGTATTAAGGATCTATTTATGATATTTTCATCATTGGAGTCCTCTGTCGCATCCATAACTCATCATCCCGAAATTGGGTATTTACACTCCCCCACACTTAAAATCAACAATGTTCTCATTGTTGCAGGAAATTAAAATAATAATTGATGGAAAATCATGAGTGAAAAAATTCATGTGATATGCATAACTGTGTGCACTTAAGCACATGGTTGCGCCTGGTTTCATTTTTCCTTCCTCAATTAATCATCATGTCACACGGCCGTGTGCATGGGTGCACATGGTCATGCTTTAATTTTTTTTTTCATCAAGTCACATGGCTACACAACAGGGTATGCAACGTGACTAGTTAACAACATAAATCAATATGCCACCCATCAACATAAATCAATATACCACCCATTTATCACCATTTCCTTAAAAATATAACACCACATTAAATTAACAAAATTTTCACACATATTTAAACTCACAAAACTCTTATAGTGCTCCTCCTCATCTTCATTTTCCTAAAAAATAATTGCTAAAGGGAAAATCATGAGTTTTCTTTTTCAATAAATAAAGAAAGAAAATTAATAAAGAAATCAAATTAAAAGGCTTGGTTGAGCCTTCAAGGGGAATTTGTTTAAGGTCCTTATGCTAGACCATTGCATGCTCTATTTGCTTGGATCTATCAAATAGGCAACTTGGTGGAAATCCTCCATTTTGCCTCCATGATACCTCTTCAATCTATGCCCATTAACCTTGAACATCTATCCTTATTTTTTCATCAACTCAACAACTCTATAGGGAAAAACATGTGACATTATAAAAGGTCTTAACCATATAGTCTTGAGCTTCTTTAGAAAAAATCTCCACCTTTAGTTGTAAAGTAATACTTGATCTCCATTTTTAAAATGTTTCCTCCTTGCTCTTATATCATGCCACTTTTTTATCTTCTCTTCTATTTATCTCCTTTCATTAGTGAATTTGTTGAAAAATAGGATTAAAGCTTTGAGATTGGAGAAGAAGTGTAACTGAGTTTAACTAGCACAATTATAGGTAATGTCTCATTCTCTTTTAAGAAAATGTATCTCAAATAAGGTGGTAAAGGTTTTAAGTCAAGCTTTGGTGGTTTTCCAATATAGGGGCGTATGTGTTTTATGTTTAAAGGTATTTCACATTAGGTCATTGGGTTTTTATGTTTGAGAGACCTTCTTCTTCAGAAGAATATACCTATAAACACTTCTTTATATCTTCTAAATCACAAGATTTTGCCAACCCCCCTTGTTGTACTTCATTCACACAATCGTCAACCACATCAACTTGTATGCAAAAATCATTATCAGAGGGATGTTTCATACCTTGGTAAACATTGAACTTATAGCTTTCATTCCCTACTCTCAATGTAAGTGTCCCATCATCAACATCAATTATTGCTTTTTTAGTATATAGAAAAGGCATACCAAGAATCAAAGGAACATCTTCATCTTCCTCAAAGTCAACTACCATAAAATCTACTGGAAAGATGAACCTCCCTACCTTCACTAATACATTCTCTACTATGCCTTATGGCTTCTTGATGGTTTTATCTAAAAGCTGTAGACATATGTTAATAGCCTTAGCTTCACCTAACCCAAGCTTCCTATAAATAGATAAAGGCATTAAATTAATAAAAGCACATAAATCATAAAGAGCCTTTTGAAAATTGAAATTTCCAATAGAGTAAGGTATAGTGAGACTCCTTAGATGTTTTTGCTTTAGTGGAAGCTTGCTCGAAACTATGGCACTACACTATTTTATTAATAGTGATAGTTCTAAACTTTTGTAGTTTTTTTACTAGAGATAAGCTCCTTTAAGAATTTTTCATATTTAGGCATTTAAGCTATAACTTTAACTAAAGGTATATTTATATGTAGGTTCCTAAACATCTCTATAAACTTTATAAACTTTTGAACATGCTCTTGCTTCTTAGTCTCTATGGAAATGGCGGTGGTGGTTTATAAGGCTTTACTTCTTTCTTTTGCTCTTCCTTTTGACCCTCAACTTGAGTATTCACCATTTTCTTTGGTGGTTGCAATTCTATTCCACTCTTTAAGGTGATTACATTTATATATTCTTTAGGATTCTTCTCATTATTGTTTGGTAATGAACCTTGATTCCTTATTGACAATGAATTTGCCAATTGCCCCATTTACACCTCCATATTGTGAATATAGGAAGAGTAATTTTTGAAGATGAGTTGAGTGTCTTGGTACATATGCTTAAATCTCCCTTCAAGCCTTTTAAATGCTTTATGTTGTTGATCCATCTTGGTTGCTATTATATCCATGAATTTCTCTAATGTACTTTCCAAAGAAGATAATGAAAATGATGCTTTCTCCTACTAAAAATGAGGTTGATTTTGATGGTAAGCATTTTGATCTTTAAAACCCGATGGTTCTTATGGCCTCCATTGATTGTTGGATTAATTGCTCTATAAGAAATTAGGATGATTTCTCCAACTTGGGTTATATATGTTACCATGCACTATATTTTATTGTTAACCATTGTGGAAGTTGCTCACATAGTTAATGTTGTCCATGGATAAATTTTGCATTAACTAAAATTCTATAGTAGGATGCCCATCTTGACAAAGTTCACATAATAAAGATGAAGAAATTATATTGACACTCATCTTATCTATTCTTTTTGTTAAAGCATCCAACTTTGCATTCACCATAGTTAAAACATTAACCTCAATTGATCCTCCTTTCTTTGATATGAAAATCTCATTAGACCATAGGCTTTATGTGTTAGCCATCTCCTATAAAATGTTTGAGTCATCTTTAGATGTTTTTGACATGATAGTTCCCCCAACTGATGCATCTATATTTACTCTAATTGTTGAATTGACTCCTTTATAGAATGACTACAATAAATCCTATAAAGGAATCGATTAAGGTGGACACTGCCTTAGAAGATCCTTAAATCTATCCCAACACTCATAGAAGCTTTCATCTTCTTTATAATAGAAAGAGTTGATTTCATTCTTGATTGTCAATACTTTCGTATGTGGAAAGCACTTGTTAAAGAAGGCTCTATAGAATTCTTGCCATGTGTTGATGAAGTTGGGTGGCAAGCTTATAAACCACCTCTTTGCTTTATCCATAAGGGAAAATGGAAAGAGAATAAGTGGAATTGCTTCATGCTGCACTCCATTCATCTTAAAATTTGAGCAATATTTCAAGAATTAGGTCATGTGACTGATTGGATCCTCATGTGGTAACCCATTAAATTATGAATTTTGGATCATTAGGATCATCGCTGGTTTGATCTCAAAATTGTTTGATACAACCATCATCCTCACAATTAGTGTTTGGTCACCTTGGACATTTGGACTCACATAATCTCTCATAGTCCTTAGTCCATTCTACCCATTCTGACCATTTTAAGTTGCTTGTTATCCTAGAGGCAACTTTCTTTCTTCTTCTCCTCCATTCATATTATTAACTTTCTACTTCTTCCTTTTGCATATTGTCTTTTCAAGCTTTAAATCAAGTAGTATTAATTGTACTCCTTGTTTGCTTACATAACGTGTAGCGTGCCTACACTAACAAAAACCCCTATAATACTATAAACCTAAACAAAACAAAAACTAAAAAAAATCTAAATCAAACAACATAAATTTCTTAATAATATCAATTTTGGCAATCCCCAACAATGGCACCAGAAACTTGATGCGTAATTTGCAAGTATACAAAATCATACAAGTAATAATTAAATATCAATACCACAAAGATTGTAAATTGAGTATTGTGATACTAATTGTGCTTGTTTTTTACACATCAAAAAATGGTTTTTTAAAATAAAGTAAACTAAATAATTAAAAGCTAATGTAAATAATCACAATCTAAGAAAATGCTAAGGTTCTTAAACTCAATTCAACTTTTTTAATATGCAATTAATCTCTAATTTAATTCAAACCATAGTTCATTATGCAAGCAATCTTAAAAATCATAGATCTTCCTCTCAAACACACCTATGATTAACCAAGTAAACTAACACCAAGATTTGTAGCTCTCACTTACAAAGTGTATCTTAACCCAATTTTAAACTCTAGCCCTTAATAAATATTAGTTGTTTTAATGTCTCTTAACTAAGAAAGCATCTAATTAGTTATTTTCTTATTTTCTCAATGAAATCTATCTCTTAATAAAATCTCATTATCTAGATTCAAATAAAGGGTGGCCAATCCATTAAAGACATTAAGCTAAGCAATAACTAATGAACTATATTTATTAACTTAGATTAAAACCTATTAATAACATGGTTGAATTAATTTAAGAACCCTAACTATAAAATCTAGCCACACATATTGAGAAGAATAGGAGATGATAAATAAAGAGAAAATAAAATCATTATTGTTGAATTAAAATTGAAGTAACAAAATAAAACAGAATAAGAAAAACCCCCTTGAATGGAAGCCTCCTCTCTTCAACCTTCAAATAACCCTATTCTAATTAAATCAAAATAAGTATATAGTTTTACTTTTAATTCTTAGAAAGTGATGTAAAAACTAAAACAAAGAGTCTCTTTTTGTTTCTCTAGTGGCTCTTCCTTATAAAACCCTAACCTCTAACCTCTTTAAGTGGTTACCTTTTAAAAATTTTCAATCCCTTTAAATTAGCAACATAAATTTTGAAATTTGAAATCTTTTTATAGGTCATAGAGTTTTGTACAATTGGCATATGGTTGTGCACCTAAACTCTCCTTAAATCATTGTTGCATGCATGGTTATGCACCTAGGTGCACAACCGTGTGACCTAAGACTTTAGCCCTTTAATATGAATGAATTAAAAAATTATACTTTATGGAAGTTGTAAAAATTTATCTACTATTTCCATAGCACTTTGAGTCACCTTAATTGGACCATTGTAGCTCAAGATATCACTAAAATAATAAGGGTTGTGCAACTTGAAATGAAAGCTGCATATGTTAACTTTGAGACACGATTTGCACACTCAAAAAAACTTAGATTTTGACAGTTAAGCTTAATTCAAAAAGCTTAGGATGTCTACTTTAAATGTCTAAAAGATCACTTTCTCATTATAAGACTCTAAGGATGTTGAAAGCTTCACCGAATCACAAAGGTTGAATAAGCCCCTCTCCTTATTGCTTTGATTCTTTGCCATTTCTTTAGCTAGATTAGCTCCTAGCTTTAAGTCCTCATTTATTTATTCATAAAATGAGTCCCAAGTAATATGGATCCTATAAAGTTAATGCAAAAACAATGCAATAAGTATAATTGTAAACCAAAAATGCATAAAATGACAAAATGACTAATATTTTAGCTCCCTATTTCAAATAGCATCAAATCATGATTTTAAATGATAAAAACCTATAATTATAATAATGAAATGTAACTTTATAGTGTTCAAAATCCATCATTTTAGTCACTCATCATAGCTACTTAGGGCCAAGCTAAAATGCCTTCGTTTGGAATTGAAAATATAGAATCGAGATTCTTTTGGTCACTTAGATGACAAGATTAATAAGGCTAGCTCAACTTTGCAAGATATTCAAGCCCAAATTTATTTAGATGGAATTTTGAATGATGTTCTCCATCAAGAATTATTAGCTTATGAAGAGATTGACACTTGCTCAAAATTGTAAGAATTTTTCTTTAAGGGACACAATTGTTATAGTGTAAATAAGCATAGTTCTTTAGGGTAGTAAAGGTTTAATTTTATTATGTTTAATTGTGTTTATTTGGTTATGCAAGTATTATTTATATTTCTTTTGCTCATGTTGTCCTTATGTTAATATTGTGTGTTTTGTTATATTTTTTGGCTTAAATCACGTATGAAGGAGGACTTAGATTTTTTTAGAATGAAGTATAATGCGTGCAAAGTCAAAATGAGGATCCAGTCAAGAGTGATGAGTCATCACAAGAGACATGTTGAGATAGAAAAAGACTATGACGAGTCTGTAGACGACGAGGTTTAGCAATATTTTAGCAGCTGCGACAATGTTTGAGCTCAGGGCTCTAGAGAACACATTAACCATTGTCACAAAGACATGGTGTGGAGATGAGGAGTCGCCACCTATGGTAATAACTAGGACAAATCGAAAAGGTGGTACTCGATTCCCTAAAAGAAACCTAGCACCACAACCAGGAGATTTTGGATATGGAATACTAACTTCTTTCAGTCTTGTGTTCATTTAGAATTACTCTATGAATTATTATCTTAATCTCTATTTACATGCAATTTCATATAAACCCTAAAAACAATCAACTCCAAGACAAACTAGTCATGAAATATATTAGTAAATAATGCATTCAATAAATCACATAATCCTTAAGTTAGTCAAATCTACAAAGATTTTAAATAAATGAGCTAAAGTCTACATATTTTAAATTATAAGTGAACCTAAAGACCTAATTCCTTTTGATTTTAATTAAATTAACCTAAGTCTACTAATTTTAGTTCTAAATATGAGCTTAAATCTACAAATTATGGAATATTTAAATTAATGGGCCTAATTCTACATGTTTTAATTAAATAGTGATATTAAATCTACAAATTATGAAAAAAATTTAAATCAAGTGGGCTAAGTCTAAATTAATTAAATTAAATTAGGTGAACCTATGTCTAATTAACTAAATGGGCCTAAGGATATTTCTTACCTAAAATCTAATTAATTATGGACCTAAAAATATATTTTAATTAATTAAACCTAATTAATTATTAAGTGAGATGGGCAAAAAGAATTACCTAAACTTAAATAAATAAATCAAAGCCTAAAATGGGCTTAAGGCCCCAAAACACATAAAAATAATAAATAAGCTCAAAAACAAATAAAAACACAAAAAATGATTAAACAAAAGATCAAACAACTAATGAAATTAATCCCTTATAAAAAAAAACCCTAGTTTTATTAATATGCAACCTAAATTATTCTACTTCCTCCATTGATTTTAAGTAATTACCTAATTAAAAACCTAATTTTACTATCCAACTTAATCAAAAGAAACATGCAACCACACACATAATTTCACTACTCCTACCATTGGGGCTATTACATTAATTCATAAAACAGTTAAGAAAAAAATAAAAGCAATAAATAAAATAAAAAACCCCAGAAACTAAGTCTCTACGAGGCTTTTATCCATGGTTTTCCATGGACTTCTCATGAATTTATCCCTCCAACATGATCACCATGCGTTTTCCTCCATAATCACCAAAAAAAAAAATAATAAAATTATGATTAATGAATAAATTATAATAATAACTCAAAAGAATAAAAATAAAAAAATAGAATAAGAGGAAGATGATGATGCTTATGGATGATTTGGGATACTCCTCAGATTTGTAATTCATCGTTCTTTATAAGTCTTTGAAACTTCTTCTTCAAAAATTCTCCAAGGATCTTGAATTAATCGATGAGCCAAAAGGATATTTTTGTAGAAAAAAACAACTCACCAAAAAAAAAAAGAATTAAGAAAGCTCTTTTTAAGAATCAACAATGGATGAAAATTATTTTCATCAATGCATAAAAAACTCAAAAGCTTAAAAATATGTTGCTGCCTCTTTTTCTTCTACTCCCCTTAAATTTTCCCTTGTCATCCTCTTTATATAGAAAAAAGAAAACCAAAGACCCTAGCTAAATTCTAACATGATTCTAATTCCTAAAATATAGGATTAATAATTAAAATCATATTTAGGAATTTTAGACCAATTAGGATTGAGTTAAAGCCTAAAAAAAAAAAACAGAGATGGAAGACTCCAATTCTGACTGTGATTGTGCAATTCCGATCAGAATTACACAATTCCAATCGGAATTGGTGTAATTCCAATCGGAATTATATAATTTCGAGCAGAATTATGGAATTGCAACTGGAATTACATAATTCCAATCAGAATTATGGAATTGCAACATTTAATTACAAAATGACCCCTGGAAGAATTTAAGTTTTTCAAGTAGGTCCTAAAAACATTGCAATTTAGTCCTTGAAAACACTAAATCCTTCCCTTAAAAGATGCATTTAAACCTTTAAAATTTTAAAGCTTAAATATTGAAGACATATTCATGATATTTTCATCATTGGAGTCCTTTGTCGCATCCATAACACATCATCTCAAAATTGGATGTCTACAGTTACCCCTCTTTGTTGCTGTTTGCTTGACAAATTGCGGAAAAGTAAAATATCACCCAATTTCTAAGTTGAAAGTTAGGATACTGATTTGCACTCCTTGAAGCTTCTGCTTATTAATTTTCTATACTTGGATGTATAACATTTCAAATGACATATCATACTCGATCATATGATATTGATCATACTTGGTCATATAACCTTGGGTGAATGAAACACATTGTACTCGATCACACAATGTTGACTACACTCGGACATATAGCATTGAATTGAAAAATTACATCATACTCGGTCGTATATTCGATTGGAAAAGAAAATGTCATACTCGGTCGCACGATGCTGATTATACTCGATCGTATAATCAATTGGAAACACATTGTACTTGGTCGTACAATGCCAACTACACTTAGATGTATAGTCTATTTTGAAAAGAAACATCACACTCGGTCGTATGATACTGATTATACTTGTTCATATAATCGATTGAAGATACGTTGCACTCGGTCGTACAATGCTGACTACACTCAGACATATAGTCTAATTTTAAAAGAAACATCACACTCGATCGTATAATGCTGATTATACCTGGTCGTATAATCAATTGAAGATTAATTACACTTGATCGTACAATGCCAAATGTGCTCAGTCATATAGTCTAATTTGATAAGAAACATCACACTCAATCGTATGATGCTAATTATACTCGGTCGTATAATCTATTGAAGATACATTGCACTTGGTCGTATAATGCTGACTATACTCGATCGTATAGTCTGATTTAAGAAGAAACATTACACTCAGTCGTATGTTGTTGATTATACTCTTGACAATTTTAATAATTCCTTGAATTGTTAAATTATAAAGCATTGCAATTTAGGACTAAATTGCAAAGAATTAAGTGAACTTAAATGTAAACCAGAGTTAAAGGACCAAAGTGAATATTTGCCCATCTATATATTCCTTTTCTCCTTTTTTTGATTCATTTCTTCTTTTTCCTATTCTTCTTCTCTTTTTTTTTTCTTTTTTTTTCTCTTGATTTTCAAATTTTCTTCCTTCAATTATTCTCTCATCCGATGTTTGATTTTGGATTTGTCTGATCCTATGGCTCACCCACAGTGTAGGCTATGTGGGAGCAGTTCCAGATAATTAGATCCCATCACTTTGCATCTGTATTTTCCCTAGAATGATTTAGGACTTCGTGAAGGTGAAGAGATATTTCCTTTGACTCATTTGCACCTCCACAGATGTTCTCAGGCTAGAGATGAGGCAAATTTCCTATCTTTGTTTTGAATTCTGCAATAAAAATATTTATTTTAGTATTTAATGTTTACATGCATGCAATTTAATGGACAAAATAAATGTAAATCATGAAAATTTGATAAATTTAATCCAAAATATGTTACAAACTAACATAAATATATTAAATTTCACTGAAATTTTCATCGAGAGTCCAAATTCCAGTCTTGAATTCATATATTTCCTATCGGATTTCTCAAATTTCCGATTGGAAATTAGGAAATCCAATCAGAATTCTAGATTTTCGATTGGAAATCTAGAATTTTGATCAGAATTCTAGATATCCAATCGAAAATCTAGACTTCTGATTTAAATTTTTTTTATAAACTATGTCAAAAAATAGAGATTTAGGAAAGAAAATGATCCTGTTGTTTCTACATTTTTTCAGAAACCCCTGAAATTCTCATGTTGTTTTCACATGGTGTGAGAATTGTTCCATGACTTATCTGGGGAGGTAGCATAGCATGTCTAGGCATCTGGCTTTCAACATTTTGTTGCTACTTTACCGACTACTCGAGGTAGGTCAGATCACTATTCACTTTTTGCTCTTATTGAGAGGTGGATGGACACCACTCACACCTTCCACACACGAGTGGGTGAGCTGACTATTTCCTCAATAAGTTTTCTACTATTACCAGGATTACATTCAGAGGTACCCCAATTCCTTTTGATATCCATTACTGCACTCTTCTCAAGGATGATAGGAGTTGTTACGTTTGTGACTTGCTCGGGTTTGTTTTGACATGGAAGAATAAGAAGAACGTGCTTCTTTCTTCTCTTGTACAGAGTTTCAAAAGACTACCTACCACTACACCTCGCTAGATTCTCTAGAAAGTGAGATGTTTTTTTTATTAATATTGCTTAGTACTACACTCTTTTGCAAGATTGGTCTTGAGGTTAGCATCGCTCTTCTTGGCCCTCTTCAAGATCTTACTAGGGTCATTACTTTGGATTAGGGGTCTACAATGCTTGCTTACCTCTACTATAGATTGGATACTATTTATAGAGGTGCTATGACGATGTGTAGCTTTTGGCATGACTTGTATGTATGTTTCTTATCTCTTTTTTAACTTATACTTACTTTCACATTCCCCTCCTTATTTCCTTCATTTTCCTTTTTCCCAGATTTAGAGCATTGAGATTGGAGTGATTCAAGGTTTCAATGCCATTAGCTTCAACATGAGTCTTCCCCTGATGCAAAGGTGGGGTTCCTCTCATCTTGCTAGCATCAAGCATGATTTGCAAACTTATCGGGACCAGTTGAACTCCTTAGAGTGGGACCTGGTAAGAAAATTTTGACTTTTAGTATTTCATTAATTATAATTGTTTAATAAAAATGAGTTTGTAGGTTAGATCAGATTGGTTGCCTGGTACTGAAGACATTCAGCGATATGATTTTATGACTACAACAGTGAGACTTGAGACTATAAGAGTTCTACTTCCTAGTTACGGTTGCCAGATGTGGTATCTCGACGAGCATGTTTATCACCGGCATATGGGACCTTCCAGGAGGCGTGTTCCCTCTTCTATTCCCTCCTTAATGTTATGAAGTAGTAGCATGACTAGTCCTGAGCTTATAGTTACTCATAAGGGATATGACACTTTGACCATGCTTGAGCGTTCTCGTCATTATCATGAGTATATTCGAGAGAACCTCTTATAGTAGGTTCCTACAGACCCAGCTGAGGTAGGCTTTCTCTTGCTACTTTACTTCAACCCTCTCATCATTATTGACATTTGGTTCTCTATATAGGTTAAAGGAGTCCTTAATGCTACTATGGAGGAGATTGAAGATGATATTGAGGAGACTAAGCAAGAGGTCGAGCCTATTCATCACAGTGAGACTGCTCACGGTGAGACTTCCTTGAGCATCATTCTAGGTGATGTTCCCCCATTTGATAGGTCGATGTATTATTGGGCTCCCATGGTACAGACTCCTGTTAAGTGACACATGTATTTTGATATTGTTTAGATTCCTAGCTTCTCTCCTCTTGAAGCATCATATGTAAGTTTAATTTGCTCTCTTGCCAACCCTGTGCAAACCTGCACTTGTCACTGAATTAGTAAAATTTATTTTACAGGTCCTTAGGACACAGGCAAAGTATTTGTATAGAATTTCCTCTTCCTAGAGATTATTTACCATGCAGATTACAAATACTTGGAGGGTTAGTATTCACAAAAAATATGCAGATGTATGTATGTTATGCATCATATGCATGATTCTAACTATTTTATAATGCAATAGAATTATGCCAAGGATTTGGAGTGTGAGAATGAGAGGCTTTGAAAATAGCTTGCTAGCCTTGGTTTTAATGGACATGATGCCAGGAATCCTATACCCCCAGATCAGAGTGATGATCCAGCTAGAGGATGGAGACCCTGGCTAGACACTGGAGCTCAGGATGACTGACTTTCTTTAGGAATTGTATTAGCATGATTGTGCTTTGAGATGTTTTAAAACTGTTTCCTTTTATGTATCATAGACATTTATTCTGGACCAAACTGTAATTTTCCCCCTTTTTTTTGTTAGAAAACATTGGAAGTCCGACCGGCATCTCTAGATTTCTGATCATAATTCTAAATTTTTGATCAAAAATTTTGGTTCTGTTTATTCTCCCACTCCGACACGAATTTGGTCCAAAAATCAATACTAATCCTTTTTGTATCTGATTTACGGCCTATATAAGAGCCATAAGATGAATATGCTGCATTAATTCCATCCTTCACCTCCATCATGACATAAGTTATGCTCACTTTGATGAAGAAATTTCTCAAGACCTTTAATGGAGATGATTGGAATAAAATTATGCCCTTTCATGCTAAACCCTTAAAGTCCTTTCAACATCTAAAGATAGACAATAATTTCTTACATGTTGTTGCCACCTTCTGGGATGTTAAGGATCATGTATTTAGATTCAATGGACAAGAACTGTGTCCCCTGATCGAGGAATTTGCCACTATTCTAGGATGTTCACTAAGTTCCACTACTACCATTGCTCTCCTAGACCTTAAGATTAAGTTTCCCAGTAGATTAATAGCATTCTTTGATATGCCCCAGATGTTATCTACATGCACGCACATAATGCTAAAACCATCAGTCTTCCTTTTTTGATTTCTTCTTATGGAACTAGAGACAAAACCAATGTTGCTTGGATTAGAACTGTCACTTTCTGCCTATATGCTCAGTTTCTACTAGTGTCTTCTTAAGGAGATGCTAATGTAAGGATTGTTAGTATCTTAGAACAGAAAATGGAGCTAATCCCGTGCCTATCATACTTGCTGAAACTATCATTAGGTTAGATAATTTTAAGGTTCAAGATCAACTCTCAAGCAGTTTGCTTCTCCTTCAGGTATGTAACCCCTTTTTTTTATATATATACTTAAGCCACCCTCTCAGGTTTTCAGCTTAATTTTTTTTAAGATTTGGTTATAGGAGAAATTGAGTTTGCTTGATGCTCCTCCCAATGCTTTGATTTATCAACCTCATCATCTATAATCTTATCCTTTAAAGATAAAGGATAAGCACACCACATATCAATGGACTGATTGGATGAAACGCATTGCTGATACTGAGATTACTTAGATCTATCCATGGTGGAGATTAAAATTCATGACCATTAACTTGTATGACAATTGCATCCCTATTCCCAGATTACCCTTTTTGACCTTTCTTTCTCCCTCACACATTTGCCATTAGTATGGCTGCCCTCAATTCATTATGGCTGTTGTAACTAACTTCAAAGGTTTCTTCTTAAGATAAGATTTCTTGGACAAGGTGAAGAACTTGTGGCCTCGTAGAGCTTTGGAACGGAATATATACCTGGATGCTGACATGACTACTGATGATAACTACAAGACTTGGGTTATTATGCAATCTACAGAATCACCAGAACTTATTAAATACCAAAGGACTCAAATATTGTTAGATGATTCAACAAAGAAACAAAAACAAAAGTAGTGGTCTCATAAGTCCGGTTTCTCATTTTTTATTTTTCCTTCAAGTCTTTGTGCCTTGTAACAAAGATAGAAAATGCAATATTTAACAAAAATATCTTTTCAATTCATTTCATTAATTAGGGCAAAAATGAGTACATTCATTACATCACATGACACAACTCATGTTATCAGCTAGTCCTTTTAGATTTTCTAATTGAATGTTTTTCTCCCATTTTCATTGCCCTAATTTTTTCCTAATAAGCCCTTTGTGGGTTTTTTGAATAGCAGGATTTCCTAGCTTTTGCCTAACTAGCCTTTTTAGGTTATCTAGTCAGCAAACCTCCTTTTTTTTTCAAAAATAGTATTTCTTAAGGCTATCAAGGTTGATTGGCTCAATGAATTCATTCCCTTCTAAATATGATATCTTTATGGCTCCCTTGGGCAGGATTGTCTTAACTAAATCCGGTCCTTCCTAGTTCGGTATGAATTTTCCTCTCGAGTCAAACACCATCACCCTTGCATGCTTTAATACTATATCTCCACCTTTTATCTTTCCCGACTTAACCTCTTTATTGAATGCTCTTGCTATTCTCCTCTGATAAATCTGAGTGTGGAATAAAGCATCCATCATTTTATCATCTAGAGATATAAGGTGATCGAACCTCTTTTTGCATCCATTCACTCTTAAGGATTTTTGCTTCCATAACCACTCTCAAGGATTTAATTTCTGTTTCTATGGGTAGAACTGCTTCATAGCCATATACTAATAAGAATGGAGTTTGTCCTGTAGCAGTACGTGTTGTAGTTCTGTATCCCCATAAAGCAAAAGGGAGGTATTTGGACCAATCCTTATGTGTCTTCACCATCTTGGAGAGAATCTTCTTTATATTCTTATTAGTTGCTTCCACTACACCATTAGCCTGAGGTCAATAAGGTGAGGACTTATGATGCTCGATCTTGTATCTTTTTAATACTCAGCATTTTCTACCTGAAACTAAACTCCATTTTCTATTATAACATGGCATGGGATCCCATACCTGCAAATGAGGTTCTTCTCAATGAACTTTGCCATCTGTCTAGCTTTTAAGGTGCCAAAGGATTCTACTTCTATCCATCTCAAAAAGTAGTCAATTGCAACTACTATATATTTATGCCCGTTTGAAGTAGTTGGTTTTACTTCCCCTATTATATTTATTCCTCATACTGCAAAGGGCCATGGAGATGTTAAACTATTTAGAACTGTAGGGGGAAGGTGATTGAGATTCCCGTGTACTTGACATTGATGGCATTCTCTCACTATTTGGATATAGTCCTTTTCCATACTCATTCAATAGTACCCTTACTAAATAATTTTCTTTGCTAGAATTATCCTATTCATGTGCCATCCACAAAACTCCTGCATGAATCTCTCTCATCGCCTATTCTGCTTCATCCTTCTTGAGACATCTCAGTTGTATTCCATTCAGAATCCTTCTATATAATATCCCATCATGACTTACATAATGACATGTAAGAACACGAATAGCATATCTATCTTTGGCAATTGCTTTGTCTGGATATCTTCTTTCCTAAAAAAATCTCTAGATGTCGTAAAACCATGGCTTTTCCTCTAGCCCTATTTGAATATTCATGACATGCTCTTTGCCATAATATGGAGCTTTCATCTTTATTATCACTAAAGGTTTCATCATCAATCCTATCAGTTTATCCCATATTGAAGAAAATGTTGCTAAAGCATCATCTATTTGATTCTCATCTCTTGGTAAATGCATAAGGAGACATTTAGTGAAATTCCTTATTACTTTTCTCAAATAGTGGACGTAAGGTTTCAATCTCTCTTCTTTTACTTCCTACTCTTCATTAGCCTAGCTAATGACTAACATAGAATTCCATAAACCAATAGGTTTTTAACTCCAACTGCCAATGCTGCTTCCATGCCATAAATACATGCCTCATACTCAGCCATATTGTTTGTAACCTTGAAGTCTAATTTCTTGGCCATTGGGATGGTTTCTCCTTCTGGTGTGACAAGAATCACTTCTAGCCCTACTCCTCTATTATTCACAGCTCCATTAAAATAAATTTTCCACTCTTGTTGTTCTATTACTGCTAGGTTCTCATCTGGAAACTCTAGATTCCACTGCTTATTTCCTTTGACTACATTATGGGCTAGAAACTCTGCTATAGCTCTACCTTTGATGACCTTCATAGTGACATATTCTATATCAAACTTAGTTAAAGTACCAACCATCTAGACATCTTTCTAGCCAAAGTTGGTGCTTGGAACAGGTATTTTAAAGGATCTATCCTTGAAACAGCTTGTACTTTGTAAGACTAGAAATAATGCCTTAACTTCTTTGTAGCCCAGGTTATTAACAAACATATCTTTTCTGCAAGATCATACTTTTCTTTATATGGTAGGAACTTTTTACTAAGGTAATATATAACATACTCCACCACTTCGGGCCTTTCTTGTGCTAGCATTGCTCCCATCGCCTTTTCTTCTAAAGCCAAATATAAGATTAAAGGCTTACCTTGTCTTGGTGGCCTCAATATAGGTGGGTTAGTAAGGTATTCCTTAATCTTATCAAAGGCTTTCTGACATTCTTCATTCCATTCCACGAGCTGATTCTTCTTTAAGAGCTTGAAGATCGAATCGCAAACCATGGTAAGTCTTGCAACGAACCTGTTGATGTATTGCAATTTTTTGATAAACCCTCGTATTTCCTTCTCTATTTTTTATGCTGGCATCTCTTAGATGGCTTTGATCTTGTCTAGATTGACTTCTATTCCTCTATTACTGATTGTATGCCCCCAATAACTTTCCTGAAGTAAGATGCATTTCTTTGGATTAAGCCTTAGGTTATATTTTTCTATTCTTGCTAGGAACTTATCCAAAGCCTCAAAATGTCCCTCTCTTGTTTCAAACTTAACCATCATGTCATTAACATAAACTTCCACTTCCTTATGCATTATATCATGAAATAAGGTAATGGTCACTCTTTGATAAGTTGCTCCTGTGTTCTTTAATCCGAAGGGCATCACCTTGTAGCAGTGTATTCCCCATTCTGTGATGAAAGTGGTTTTTTTCTTATCCATAACTGCCATTATTATCTGATTATAACCTGAGAACCCATCCATAAAAGAGTACATTGCACTAGATGTTACACTATCCATAATCATATTAATATGGGGTAAAGGAAAATCATCCTTTGGACATGCCTTATTTAGATCCCAGAAGTCTTCACACATTCGAAAATTTCCATCTTTCTTATGAACTGGTACTATATTTGCCAACCATTGAGGGTATACCATAACTTTTAGAAAATCAGCCTAGATTTGCTTAGCGACTTCTTCCCTTATCTTTTCTATCCACTCGGGCCTTAACCTACGAAGTTTCTACTTAATAGGTTTAGCTTTAGGGTATGTTGGAATGTGATGCTCCGTAATTCCCCTATCTAACCCTAGCGTATCCTTATAGGACCAAGCAAATACTACTTTTCTTTTTGTTAATATTCTCTCAAAAATTTCCCTCTCTTCAAGAGTTAAGTCATGTGATATTGGTCGTTCATTTGTGCCCATGTTTAATGAATCTAATTGAATAGAATTAACATCAAAAATGCATGAATGATCATTATTAAAATGCGCAAGACCATCAGAATCAACATTACACATGTAAGCTAAACTAGAATTTATATCATTGACCATTAAGGAAACAAAGTTTTCATCCTCAAATAGATTGGACGTTATTACATCAGTTTCTTCATAAAAAAAAATTAGTAAAACTATTATTAATGATACTAGCTAATTCCTGTGGTGGTTCTTTATTAGGTGGCAAACAAAGTAATTCTTCAATGTCTTCAGTTTTCATCTTTTTGGCAACTGTCTCTATCACCTCGTCTTTGTTGTCTCGTACCAGCTTCTTAACTATCTATTTCTTAAAAATCTCAAATCCAAGGACATCCACACCAGCTACTTGGACAGGCTCCTTTTCACCCTGGTAGAACTTCTCCTTCCCTTGCTTGATAAAGTTACCTTTTAGGGGTCTCAAATTCCCTAGGCCATTCTCGTTGAAAGACCTTCTTCTTGCCCTTTTGCTACTGAACCCAGCTCTAGTATAGCCCAATCCTCTTGTGTCATCTTGGGTTTTGAAATCTAGTAGCTTTGGGCTTCCTTGCTCATTTTTCCCTAGTCCTTATCCTGGTCGGTAATTTATCTTCTTGACCATGTTCATCACCTTTGGATCCATTGCGACTCCCTCTAAAATCATGGGTACTTGGTAACCTGGGGCAGCAACTACCTATTTCTGACTATCAATAACTACGAACACAGTCTTGCCCATACTAGCATCTAAAGTCATCACTTCCCCATTAAGTAAGAATTTCACCTTTTGATGCACGGTCGAAGGCACTCCTCCCAAAACATGATACCAAGGTCTACCCAAAAGAAGGGCATAGGTGATAGGAATATCTAGCATAGTGAATTCCACCATTGCTTCTATAAGTCCAGTCTTCACAGAAGCCACAAATGTTCCCTCTACACTCCTCATGCTATCATTATAAGCTCTTATTACAAGGTTTGATTTTGCCAAATCCTCCACCTTCACTCCTTAATTGGGTAGGATATGTAGTGGGCAAACATTAATCATGGACCCATCATCCACCATCAAATAATTGGTCCTCTTCCCTTTTGCTTCAATTGGAATGAATAATGCTTTATTATGGTTCCTTCCTTCCATAGGTAAATCCTCATCAGAGAAAGTAATGACCCCATGCTTTTTCTCAATAACCTTGGCCACCATTGCTTCAGGGGTTGTTGTAGTTTCAATATTCATCTTAGTCAAGGCCTTAACCAGAGCTTTTCTGTGGCTACTTGAATGCATCAAAAGCTCCCAAATGCTTACGTTGGCCTTTGCTTTCTTGAGCTGTTCAAGAATCAAGTCATTGCCATGTTAATTTGAGTCTTCTCCTTCAACATCTTCTTCTCTCTCTATAGCTTTCTCTACTAGCTTATAACCCTTCCTGCTTCTAGTAACATGGCTGACTTTGGGATTACCTACCCATACATTATACCCTTCAGTGCCTTCCTCATCAAAACTATACCAAATATCAATCATCCCTATAGTCTGATTTGACTAGAAGCTTTTCATCATCGAACTCCTCATCCCATCCTGCAGGCTCGATTATATCAATGGATATGTCAAAAGATGGTAGTTTAGAGTAAAACACCTTATAATCGAACTTGCCTGAGGGCTGACCCAGCAAGTCTTCTGCCTCTTCCACACCTTTAGGAGTGTTAGGAGATTTCTCAGTAGTTTTAAAGTTTAGATCCTTAAAAGAGTTCAACACTTCTTCTTTCTTACTCTTGAGTTGATCATCATGGTGGTTAGGGGTGGCATGTTTTGGTAATTTGGGAAAGGATTATTTTCGAGTGATTGGCGTGTTTAAGACGCATGCAAGAGTTAGTAGAATGGCCAACAACTTGATGAAATTTGCAATAACTATTTTGATCAAAACCAGGGAGGTTCGGGTTTGGTGGTCTAAAAGGGGTTAAGGGTTTAAGGAGTACTTTTTGGATGAGACGGTCTAGGACTTGAAGTTTGAGAATCTTTGAGGTTGTTGGATGGCATGAACTCCTATGACTTGGTTGGTATTTCCTTACTGTGTGCCCCTAGTTGGGTAATTTCTCATTCCAGTGTTCCTAGTGGCCTTCTTTTTCTCATTTTTGATCTCTTCAGCCTATAACCCATCATTATAAAGGTCCACAAACATCTTAGGGTTCATCATTTACAACCTCTCTAGTAGGATATGTGACACATTTTGAACTATCATTCTAACTTGATCCTTCTCTACCAATTTATTCTTCATCATTCCCGCCTTATTCATAAACCTAGTTAGAAAATCTAAAAATGATTCATTGGGTTTCTGCTTGGTTAGTTCTAGATCTTTTATGGACACCTCATGCCTAGTATTATGGCCATATTTCTTTAGAAAAGCAGTGTACAACTCCCTCCAATATGCTTGGATAGACTTCTCTAATCCATGATACCAATTAATAGACATACCCTCTAAGGATAGTACAAACAACTTAGTAACCACAGACAAAGGAGCCCTAGTGGTACTCATAGTAGTTATGTATTGACTAAGGTGAATCCTCAGGTCCCTAATACCATTGAACTTCTATAGTTATGGCATCTTGAATTTTTCAGGTAGCCTATCCTCCCTAAATTACATCATATCATCAAAGTCAAACGGGTATCCTAGGCCTTGTCCCCTCATCACCTCCTCCATCATAGACATCTTCTGAGTTAATGCCTTCAATTTGTCTGGATTCCAGCTCTTGAACTTGCTTAAGTGATTCCTTTTTCACTTTTTCAATCATATAACTTTCCATATCATCTAGCTTCATTTCCCCAATATTGTCATTATTAACAGGTAGTGGACCTATAGCATGTGGGTTGGTCACAACAAGTGGTGCAGCAGTGGTAGCTGGATTGGCCGTAACAGGTAGTGCTGCAGTAGCAAGTGGTGGCATTAGTCCCGCTAGAGCTTGTCTTAACTCGTCCTGCATCATTGCTCTCATATCATCCATCAGTGCTCCTTTGACATCTTCTAGGGTCTAGTTTCCTCCCTCTTGTTGTTCCATTCTTTCAGTTTGTTTAGGTTGTGTAGCTTCTAAGTAGAGTGGATTAATGGTGCTCTTTTCGAATTTGCTCAGGATCTCTTTCACGATTGGTAGTATGATGCATGAGATGCATGTATGCATGATGCATGTGCTATACAACAAGTAGCAAGTAACAATCCAATTTAGGTGTACATACATCCTTCCAACCTTCTTTCTCCCACACTCGCATTCAATGGCGATCTCTTTTCCTAGGATTTTTAGTCTTGGCCTTACTGTCAATAGGGGATATTAAGAATTGATATGCATGCCAAGTCTCTCAAAGCAGTAAAAGCACAGAAGCAACATTTCTAGGTATAAAAGATTAGCCCAATCTTTATTAACCTAAACGAGCTTCTAAAGTATAGGCTTAGGCCTTTACAGATAAAAATACCTCATGGCAACATTCATAAGAAATTTGGGTAGATCCTTGGGGAAATAACTAAGCCATTGTATGTGGTTAGGGTTTGGTAAAAAGGTCAAGGTTCCCTTAGCAAGATGCCATCCTTTAGGATTTAAGTTATAGGCCAAGATCAGAGGGGCCAGACATCCTTTACAAACTCGAGAGAAAACTACCCCCCTTAAGGACTTGGGTTATAGGCTCTAGTCAGTTGAGCCCGACAGTCTCTATTGGATCGAGTTAAGGCTAAGAGTGGTGGTTGGGCAATCTACAACCCCATGAATCTAGTGGAATTATGGAAGCATAAACCAACGCCATTGGTTAATAGGGACATGCAGATTGAATGCAAGAATGAAATAATAATTAATAAAATAATTCTAAAGAACACAAGTAGAATTAGTATCTCTTATCCCCAGTGGAGTCGCCACTATAGACAGCGAGTTTAGCATGCGTCCAAGATTTTAGCAACCGCGACACTATTTGAGCTCAAGGCTCTAGAGAACACACTAACCACTGTCACAAAGACATGGCGTGGAGATGAGGAGTCGCCAACCAGGGTAATAACTGGGACAAATTGAAAAGGTGGTACTCGATTCCCTAAAAGAAAGCTAGCACCATAACCAGGAGATTCTGGATATAGAATACCAACTTCTTTCAGTCTTGTGTTCATTTAGAATTACTTTATGAATTATTATCTTATTCTCTTTTAAAGGTAATTTCATATAAACCCTAAAAACAATCAACTCCAAGGCAAACTAGCTATGAAATATACAAGTAAATAATGCATTCAATAAATCACATAATCCCTAAGTTAGTCTAATTTACATGGATTTTAAATAAATGAGCTAAAGTCTACATATTTTAAATTATAAGTGAACCTAAAGACCTAATTTCTTTTGATTTTAATTAAATGAACCTAAGTCTACTACTTTTAATTCTAAATATGAGCTTAAATCTACAAACTATGGAATATTTAAATTAATGAGCCTAATTCTACATGTTTTAATTAAATAGTGATCTTAAATCTACAAATTATGAAAAAAACTTAAATTAAGTGGGCTAAGTCTAAATTAATTAAATTAAATTAGGTGAGCCTATGTCTAATTAACTAAATGGGCCTAAGGATATTTCTAACCTAAAATCTAATTAATTATGGACCTAAAAATATATTTTAATTAATTAAACCTAATTAATTATTAAGTGAGATGGGCAAAAAGAATTACCTAAACTTAAATAAATAAATCAAAGCGGCTTAAGGCCCAAAACACATAAAAATAATAAATAAGCCCAAAAATAAATAAAAACACAAAAAATGATTAAACAAAAATCAAACAACTAATTAAATTAATCCCTTATAAAAAAAAACCCTAGTTTTATTAATATGTAACCTAAATTATTCTGCTTCCTCCATTGATTTTAAGTAATTACCTAATTAAAAACCTAATTTTACCGACCAACTTAACCAAAATAAACATGCAACCACACACATAATTTCACTACTCCCACTATTTGAGCTATTACATTAATTCATAAAAAAGTTAATAAAAAAATAAAAGCAATAAATAAAATAAAAAACCACAGAAACTAAGTCTTTACAAGGCTTTATCCATAGCTTTCCATGGACTTCTCATTAATTCATCCCTCCAACATGATCACCATGCGTTTTTCTCCATAATCACCATAAAAAAATAAAATAAAATTATGATTAATGAATAAATTATAATAATAACTCGAAAGAATAAAAATAATCAATAATATAAAAAAATAGAATAAGAAGAAGATGATGATGCTTATAGGTGATTTGGGGTACTCCTCAGATTTGTAATTCACCGTTCTTGATAAGTTTTCGAATCTTCTTCTTCAAAAATTCTCTAAGGATCTTGAATTAATCAATGAGCCAAAGGGAATTTTTGTTAGAAAAAAACAACTCACCAAAAAAAGAAAAAAAAAGAATTAAGAAAAAGCTCTTTTTAAGAATCAACAATGGATGAAAATTGTTTTTATCAATGCACAAAAACTCAAAAGCTTAAAAATATGTTGCTGCCTCTTTTTCTTCTCCTCCCATCAAATTTTCCCTTCCCATCCTCTTTATATAGAAAAAAGAAAACCAAAAACCCTAGCTCAATTCTAACATGATTCTAATTCCTAAAATTATAGGATTAATACTTAAAATCATATTTAGGAATTTTAGATCAATTAGGATTGAGTTAAAGCCTAAAAAAATAAAAAATAAAGACAGAAGAGTCCAATTCCAACAGAGATTGTGCAATTTCAATTGGAATTACACTATTATGATCGAAATTGGTGTAATTCTGACCGAAATTACATAATTTTGGTTGGAATTATGGAATTTTGATAGGTTTTTTTTATTAACATTTAATTATAAAAAGACCCCTGAAAGAATTTAAGTTTTATAATTAGGTCCTAAAAACATTGCAATTTAGTCCTTGAAAACACTAAATCCTTCCCTTAAAAGATGCATTTAAACCTTTAGAATTTTAAAGCTTAAGTATTGAAGACCTATTCATGATATTTTCATTATTGGAGTCTTTTGTCGCATCCATAACAAATCATCTCGAAATTGGGTATCTACAGAGTCATCACACCATGTCGAGTCATTCTAGAGGCTTCCCATGTCGAGTCATCACAGTAGTGACGAGTCGGCACCACTACACCCTTTCATCACATATTTTCATTTTTACATTCCTTTTAAAGGGGCACAAATTACAACCCTAAGAACCCTATAAATATATAATTTTGCCTCTATTTTAGATATGGATATTATTTAGTTTTTGTTTAGAAATCATTATCAAAATTCTAGTTTTTGAAGACAAACTTAATGAGCATATAACCAAGAATCAAGAGAAGACCATTCAACACCAAGAAATTTCTAGAAGATATAGTAAAGGGTTTTATTCATTCAATTCCTTTTCCCTTTTTTTATGTAGTACTTGATTCCTTGTTGTTCTTTAATCATGTATCTTGGTTAAGTCTTTGTAAGAGAATTGCAATAATGAATTAATTTAAGAACTGTCATTTTATCTTATATTATTTATGATTTAATTTCAATTAGTGCAAATAGTATTATGTATGTTTGATCACCATATATAACTAGTTAATCAATTATTTATAATGAGAATTGGAATAACTTGGTGGAAATGTAATTAAAATTACTTAAGGATTGAAATAGTACTTGGAGCTGAGACATTCACCTTAAAGGAATAAAGAATTATTATGACATTTAATGATTTTCACTTATCTCTGCAATTTCATGAGAATGAATGTGGATTCTAAGGGAAAATATTCTTGATTGACAATGAGAATTGCTTTCAAGAATTATTTACTAACTTCTAATCAATACATGTTATTTATATGATTATTTACTTTCAAGGTTCTTAATTAATTTTGAATTGTAATTCTCTCATATATTTTGCTATAAACTATTGATAGTATATTTAATTTAATGAATTAGTTAGTAATTAGAACTTATTTTGTTGGTTAAGACAAATTATTATTATTTTGATATTATCTTACCTATCCTTCTTAGTAATTATTCGGTTAATATAAAATTTACTTTGAGTTCCCTAGTGTTTGACACCCTTCTTGCTCCATATTTAGTCCTAGAGACTAGGGTTATACAATTTGACCCACATCAAATTTTGGCACCGTTGCCAAGGAATTTGTTTAGTGTAGGGAATTTGTTTAGTAATTTTTATTAACTTAGGATAGAGATGAGTTGTTTTAAGTTTTCATTTAGTTTTTGTTTTATAATGCATTATTTATTTGATCTTGATTATTTGACTTTATCTTTCAATTTTTATGATGATGACTAGAGGTCTTAGAGATAGTACTCTTTACTTTGATCCTGAAATTGAATTAACTATCCATGCTATCCATAAGGAACAAAGACATAAAAGAGTAAAAATCAAAGGGAATTGACTAATATGGCTAAACTGGTGAGACAGACGTTAGGCAATTTTGTTATGCCTCATATATCAGGCAATTTTGGAGGAATCGTAGCACCATCTATTACTAACAACAATTTCAAAATGAAACCAAGCATCATTCAAGTGGTGCAAAACAATCAATTTGGGGCTTTACAAGGAGAGGATCTTTATGCTCATATATTGACTTTCCTAAATGTGTGTGCAACCTTCAAGATAAATGGAGTGACCAATGATGCAATAAGGTTTAGACTTTTCCCATTTTTGGTCAAAGATAAAGCATAACTATGCCTTGCTAGTTCACCAAATGAATCAATCACAACATAGGACCAATTGAAGTAAGCATTCCTACACAAATATTTTCCATCACACAAAACTTCTAAGTTCCATAATAAGATTACAACTTTCAAGAAAAATGTAAGTGAGACAATATATTTAGCTTAGGAGAGGTTCAAAGAACTTCAAAGGCAATGCCCACACCATGGCTTGCTGGATTGGATGATCCCTCAAATCTTCTACAATGGGTTGATGGATGAGAATAGGAATATTGTCAATGCAGCTTCTAGTGGAAAATGGATGGATAAAACAGCTAGGGAGGCTGTTACCTTACTTAAAGAACTTACATCTTAAGGGCAGATGGGTGATGAAACAACAATGGCGAAAGCCAAAGGAGTTTTAAAGCTTGACACCATCAACCTATTGAATGCAAAGTAGATGCTCTCACTAAGTTGGTAAGTAAAACTCAAATTAATTTTGTAGAAAGTACTAACGTTGTTTGTGAGCTTTGTGGAGGATCTCATTCATATTCTTAATATAATTTAAGTACTAATGAGGATGTGAGATATGTATAATGAGTTTTCAAACAAAGAATGGGGTTGAATCCCAACTCTTATAACCCTCAATGGAGAAATCATCCCAGCTTTTCATGGTCAAATCCATCCTCTCAACTTAATCCATCATTTAACCCAAACACTAAACCATAAAATGCATAAGGATTTCCCATGAAATAATAAGTTTTTAATCTTACTTAACCCAAATCCAACCTTGAAACACTTATAGAACAATTTATCAACCAATAATTGACCTTAAACAAACAAAGTGGGGAGCAATTTAAGCAAATTAACTCTAAACTTGAACAATTGGCCACTTATAACCACATCCTTGAAAACCAAATTGCTCAACAAGCCATTTCCTCTAACTCTAAACCTATGAGAAAGTTACCAAGCCAACTAGAGTTTGCACAAAAAGAGACTTCCCAAGTAATTACTTTGAGGAGTGGTAAGGAAGTTGAAAAAGTTGCCAATAAGAATAAAAAAGTGGTTGGGGATGATGATGAAGTTGAGATAGAAGCTAGTAAGGGGAATGATGATGAGGTTGTTGGTACTAAGAATAATATTAAGGGTTTAAAGAAGGATAAAAAGGGAGATGCTATACCACTTAAGGTAAATGAACCTAAGGTAGACTTTAAAGCGCTTCCTTTTCCTGAAAGGTTCATTAGACAAAGCTTAGATAAGCAATTTAATAAATTCTTTAATTATCTTAAGGAAATCACCATTACCATTCTATTTATGGATACCATTAGAGACATGCCAGCATAGGGTAAGTTTTTAAAGGACATTATTAGTCATAAGAGTAAATTTAAAGAATGTGGTTTAGTTTCTCTTATTGAAGAATCTAAGGCTATGTACTCTAAATCTCAACCAAAGCTTAAGGATCCTGGTTGTTTTACTATTCCTTATGTCATTGGTCTCACTTTGATAAAGCTTTGTATGACATTAGTGTAAGTGTTAGTCTTATGCCCTAGTCCATCTATAAGAGGCTTGATATAGGAGAGCTTAAGCCCTCAAATATGTGTCTTTTAATGGCAGACAAATCTATAACTTATCCACTTGGCATTCTTGAAAATGTGATAAAAAAAGGTGGGTAAATTTATTATCCTAGTAGATTTTGTTATCTTGGAAATGGAGGAGGATATTGAAATCCCAATCTTGTTTAGGAGACCATTTTTTAGGACAATGGGTGAAATCATTGACATGAAGAGAGGCAAGATTACATTAGAAGTGAACAATGACTATATGGTATTTGATGTATTCAAAATAATGAATTCAACACCTATAGAAGTATTAAATAGAATTGACTCAGTTGACATCATTGATGAATGTATTAATGAGGTGATAAATGAATGTCTAAGCCAAGACCCTATTGAATAATACATGATGTAAGAAGCTAGTGTGAGATCCTTAGACTTAACTCCATACCTTCTTTCTCATAGGACTTTAAGATTTGAACCTTTATGGAAGGATGATGATCCAAAGTTTACTCAATAACATGAAGAAGGAAAGCTAGAACTTAAGCCTTTACCATCAAATCTAAGATATGCATTCCTTAACTCTAGCTTTAAATTTCCTTTTATTATAAATTCATCTTTACCTAGTAATAATGTCGATACCTTATATGATGTGTTGCTTAGTCATAAGAACATCATTGGTTATTCCATTAATGATATGAACGGTATTGATCCTAATGTGTGCATGCATAGAATCCTCTTATAGGATAACACCAAGCCTTCCATTGAAGGTCAAAGGTGATTAAATCCCACTCTCAAATAGGTGGTTAGAAAAGAGGTTACTAAGTTGCTTGATAATGGAATCATATATTCCATTAGTGATAGTAAATGGGTGAGCCCCATTCAAGTTATTCCAAAGAAAAGGGGCTTAACCATTATTAGGAACGAATATAATGATCTAATACCCACTAGAATTATCACAGGATGGCATACATGTATAGATTATAGAAAGTTAAATAAAGCAACTAGAAAAGATCACTATCCATTACCTTTTATTGACCAAGTACTAGAGAGACTAGCTAATTTTTCTTTTTTTTTTGTTACCTATGTGGACTTAGTGGTTTTTACCAAATTCCTATTCATCCTAAAGACCAAGCTAAGACTACTTTTACATGTCCATATAGTACATTTTCCTTTAGGTGTATGCCTTTTAGTCTATGTAATGCACCTGTGACTTTTCAAAGGTGCATGCTTTTAATATTTAGTGATTTACTAGATGATTGTATAGAAGTTTTTATGGATGATTTTAGCATGTATGGTACTAACTTCTCCCATTGTCTAGAAAATCTCGCTAAAGTTGTTCACAAGTGTATTAAGTATGGTTTGGTCTTGAATTGGGAAAAGTGCCACTTCATGGCACAAGAAGGAATTATTTTTGGGCACTTAGTATTAAAGAGAGGCATTGAAGTTAATAGAGCAAAGATTGAGGTTATTGCTAATTTGCCACCTCCAAAGTGTGTTAAGGATATAAGAAGCTTTCTTGGACATGTAGGTTTTTATCAAAGGTTTATCAAAGGTTTTTCCAAGATAGCCAAGCCAGTATGCAAACAATTTGCTAAAGATTCTATTTTTTAGTTTGATGATGCATGCTTTGATGCATTTAAAACTTTGAAAGAATATCTCATTTCAGCATCGGTTTTGCAGCTGCCTGATTAGGATCAACCATTCAAAATTATGTGTGATGCAAGTAACTTCGTGGTAGGGATTATTTTAGGTTAAAGGAAGGAAGGCAAGCCTTATGTGATTTACTATGCTAGTAAACTATTGGATGATGCTCAAATCAACTACACCACTATAGAGAAAGAGTTATTTACTATTGTCTATGCATTTAACAAGTTTAGAGCATACCTTATAGGCCAAAAGGTGATGGTATATTCAAACCATGCAGCCCTTAATTATCTTCTAAGTAAGAAAGATGCAAAACCTAGGCTCCTAAGGTGGATTCTAATGCTTCAAGAGTTTGATTAGGAAGTGAGAGATAAAAAAAGGAAGTGAGAACCTTATTGCAAATCATCTATCAAGGTTAGATCAAGAAGGTTTAAAGAAACATAATGATGGTGCGCTAATCAATGAGATATTTTATGGTGAACACCTATTCAGTTTAGCATCAAAGGAACCTCTATGATTTGCTGATATTGCAAATTACCTTATTAGCGATGTTCTTCCTTATGAGTAGGATTATAGACAATGGAAGAAATTTTTGCATGATAGTAAATTTTATTATTAAGAAGAACCATTGCTTTACAAGAGATGTGCAAACGGTTTGATTATAAGGTGCATTCCTCAAGATGAAGTTCAAGATGTTTTGTGGCATTTCCATTCCTTGGATGTTGGTGGACACTTTGGTACATCTAAAACATCATTTAAGGTACTTCAATCCAGTTTTTGATGGCCTACTTTATTTAAGGATGTTAGAGATTTCCTGCTTAGTTATGATAAGTGCTAAAGAATGGGTAATATTTCTAGGAAACATGAGATTCCTTTGAAAGGAATTCTTGAAGTTGAGCTTTTTGATATTTGGGGCATAGATTTTATAGGTCCATTTCCTAGTTCTTTAGGCTAAAGTATAAATTGGTTATGGTGGACTATGTCTCAAAATGGGTAGAAGCAATACCAACCATTACTAATGACGTAAAGGTGGTTAAAAAGATGCTCAAAAAGACTATTTTGCCAAGGTTTAGTACTCCTAAGGCGTTGATTAGTGATGGAGGTTCACATTTTTGCAATTATGTAATGTAGTCTCTTTTGAAGAAGTATAGGGTCACATATAAAGTAGCTACCCCACACCATCCACAAATAAGTGGGCAAGTTGAGGTGAGTAATAGAGAGATTAAATGGATTTTAGAGAAAATGGTGTATTCCTTAAGGAAGGATTGGGCATTAAAGCTTGATGATGCCTTTTGAGCATATAGAATAGCCTTTAAAACCCTAATTGGCCTTACACCCTACCAATTGATTTATAGGAAGTCTTGTCACTTGCTTGTGGAACTTGAGTATAAGGCATATTAGGCAACAAGGGCTTTGAATTTTGATTTAAAGAAGGCTGGAAGAAAGAGATTACTTTAATTTAATGAATTAGATGAATTAAGAATGAATGCTTATGAAAATGCAAAGTTGTATAAGGATCGCACCAAGTTATGGCATGATAAGCATTTATCTATAAAGGAATTTCACAAGGGAGAGCTTATTCTCCTTTATAATTCAAGAGTCAAGCTGTTTCTAAGAAAATTAAAGTCACCATGGTCAGGCCCCTTTAAGGTTGTTAAAGTTCATCCTCATGGTGTAGTTAATTTTACTAATGAAAAGGGGGAAATCTTTAAGGTTAATGGACATCGTCTTAAATCTTATTTAATTGGTGATACAATCAATCCAAACCGGTCTCTCTCTCTATCTACACCTTAATTACAACACCGTTAGGTCAAGCTATAAACCTTTAAATTTAGCAAGGTAATAGTTACACATTCCCATTTCCATTTCATGCTATTTTATTTTAGTTTATTTTATTTTAGCTAGACTTGTTAATTTACATTTTTCCAATTAGTATCTTTATTTCTCGTATACATTTGATTTTGGTTAGTTTCTTATTATATTTTTATTTTAGTATTACTCATTTATTTGACAACTATGAATTTATTTATAGTATTGGTAAAAATATATATATCCCTATTTTTAGGCCTTATTGTGCCAAGTTGTCACATGGTGACAACTCGTCACAGTAAGTAATCGTGCCGAGTTGTCACGCATGTGACGACTCATAACAAAATTTTTGGTGCCGAGTCAACACTGATGGTAATGAACCGTGCCTTCACTTTTCACTACCATACTAATTATATATATATATATATATATATATAATTCTAATATTGTGTATATTTAACAATTCTTTTTATTAGTTTACTCCTTTTTATATGTAAATATATATACTTATTACCTAAATAAACACACAACAAATAGTTAAAAGTTGTGTCCTTTTCCAATAAAAGTCATGACCTTTCACTATCACCTTACACACTTCCTGCCCTTCTTTACTACCTTTATAAATATTAACTTTGACTATAACTTTCAATATTCCATTTCTTCAAATTCTCATATGTTTTCGTACTCTTATATATACATACCTTTCTCTCTTCCATCTCTTCAATCTCTTCATTTTTCATTTCCTCTTCCTAATTACCCTTTCCTGTTCTTGCTTAACACCCATTAACATCCCATTTCCTTTCATCCCTACACATTCTCTACATTTTTAGTTTCCATCAAGTAGGGTTTTTGAAATGGGTAAGATAAGAGGCTCTTCTTCCAAATGACCACACATTGAAAATGAACATTAAGAGGAAGAAGAAAATTTTTCATCAACTTACATGGCTAAGTTTCCAATACTTTGCCATGAAGAAGGTGCTAAATTTACAACCAATAAGTTCAGAGAAATTACGGTTTATAAGTATATTCCTACTTCTCTCCTTAATAATGTGGGTATGCTCGATTCTTTTACTCAAATGTTGACACAATCTGGCCTTAAGAAATTTGTTTCCATGCATAAAGATGCATATGTAGAGTTGATTATCTAATTTTACATGACTTTAGATGTGAACTCAAATAACTCTCAAATTCTAGAATTTCACATACAAGGAAATAAACATCAACTTACACATTCTTTTATGCAACATGTCTTTAGGTTTAAAAAAAGGGTTTATGTGATCCCCCACCATCCTTTAAATTGAATGAGTTTTGGACATTTTGTCATTGATTTGCACACACCATTTCAACCTAAAAAAGGCAAGGCTATGTTTTTAAAAGATTTGAAATTATGGTTGTTGATAAGGTTATGGCATATGTCATTTTTCACAAAATTGAATTCAAACGCATCACTGCATAAGAGTTGTTCTCAATGTGATGCATTTATAGTAAAAAATAAGTATGTTGGACATATTAGATTTTCAAGCAATTATTAACATGTTATGCATGTAAGGATGCACCATTAACTCATGGTCATGTGGTCACTATTATTGCTAAAGCTTTGGATGTTAATCTTAATGATGACACTTGTGTTGTTGAGTGTTCTCACTCTACAAAGCAAGCATTTGTTTGGGGAGAAATTGTGGACACTACATTCCATTTGGTTCCATGCGAACATGATCTTGTTGGAAGGAAATTGAACAATCACCCAATTGAGGAATTCTAAGAAGAAGATGAAGAGGAAATGGCTCCTAAGAAAAAAGATGTAGCACCTGAATAATTTTCCATTTATCCACCATTTAGTGACGTCCCCTTACTGACTTATCCAATGTAAGGTGAAATTGGTGGTCCTTCAAGTGCTCTGCCCTATATTTAGCATCAAATCTTGGACAACCAAATTGTAATGCAGGGACAATTAAATTCATTGGAGATTCACAACAAACAAATCGATCATTAACAATAAAAAATGGAATACAAATTGAATTAGTTTTTTTCCTATTATGGATACAACGTTGAGTCTCCTCTGCCCTCCCCTTCGAATGATTAGGGGAGTATTTCTATCCTTTCCTTACTTTTATATTGTTACATTGAGGTCAATGTGCATTCTAAGTATGAGGGAGGGTTTTAGTTTTTATTTTTATTAGGTACTTACATTTGTAGAAGTATGTCAACTATGCTTTGTTTTGCTTCATTTCATATTTCTCATTTTATTTTCTCCATATTTGGTATAAGTAGTTATCTTATAAGTCTTATTGATTTTGATTAAGGTTAAGTTTTTTGTTGATAATTAGTCTTTTATGCTCAATTGATAAAATTTTAAAGTTTCATTTAGTATAAGTTATAAGTTTTTCTTTTTATCTCTTTTTATTATTTTTAAAATCTAAAGAATGCTTTACTCAACTTACTAACTATGCTTAAGGCTAAGGTGGTAAGAATTTGAGCTTAGGTTTTCTTAGAGATTTCATTAGCCTTAAGGAAACTAGAGCCATAATATACATGTGACTTGCTTTTCAATAATGGATAAGGACTTAAAAAAAAAAGAGAAAAAAATAAGTAAATAATGCTTATTAATGAGATGTATCTTGAGTAAGTTGTGTGTAATTAAGTATGCTCCTTAGTTACATTCATTTGGAAAGGGATGTGTAATGTCACAAGTAAATGTATTTTTGAGTAAGTTGTATATAATTGAGTATGCTCCTTAGTTACATTCATTTGGAAAGAAAACATCTAAAAGATATATTTATGAATAAAAATGTCTAAAAATGCCATGATAAAAGTGAGTTAATGTGTGTGTTTAATACTATCTTAAGGTAGCTTTTTGCTTTTAGAAACCTTAAGTTTGAAGAATGACTATTTTGGCTAAGTAGCTTGGTTAGAACGTTGACTTTGCATTCTTGATTTTATTCTCAGTAAATTGAAATAAATTGGTAAATTTATTGCTTATACTATGAAGCTTGTTTGTTTTATTATTGTTGAGCATTGAAAGTCCAATTATTAAACCATCCTCTTCTAACCTCTTTCATAATTAAAATGACTTGATAAGGTAGCTACATTTGTTTTGGAGGAGATGAAAATTTTGTTAACTTTTCCATATTGAATCTTTATTTCTTGCTTAAGGGCAAACAAGGTATAACTATGGGGGAATTTGTTATAGTGCAAATAAGCATAGTTCCTTAGGGTAGTAAAGGTTTAATTTTATTATGTTTGATTGTGTTTATTTGGTTATGCAAGTATTATTTATATCTCATTTGTTCATGTTGTCCTTATGTTGATTTTGTGTGTTTTCTTATGTTTTTAGGCTTAAATCATATGAAGGAGGACTTGGATTTATTTAGAATGAAGTATAATGCATGCAAAGTCAAAATGAGGATCCAGTCGAGAGTGTCGAGTCGTCATAAGAGACATATTGAGACAAAAAAAGACCATCACGAGTCATCACATCACAACGAGTCATCACATCGCACCGAGTCATTCCAAAGGCTTCCCGTGCCGAGTTAGCACCACTACACCCTTTCGTCACATCTTTTCATTTTTACATTCCTTTCAAAGGGCACGAATTGCAACCCTAAGAACCCTATAAATATATGATTTTAGCTTTATATATATATATTATTTAGTTTTTATTTAGAAATCATTATTAAAATTCTAGTTTTTGAAGATAAAATTGAAAAGCATATAACCAAGAATCAAGAGAAGACCATTTAATACCAAGCAATTTCTAAAAGACATAGTAAAGGGTTTTATTCATTTAATCTTTCCTTTTCCCTTTTTTATGTAGTACTTAGTTCTTCCTTCTTGTTCTTTAATCATGTATCTTGGTTAAGTCTTTGTAAGAGAATTGCGATGATAAATTAATTTAAGAACTAAATTTTTTATCTTATATTATTTATGATTTAATTTTAATTAGTGTAAATAGTGTTATGTATGTTTTATCACCATATGTAACTAGTTAATCAATTATTTACGGTGTAACTAGTTAATCAATTATTTACAATAAGAATTGGAATAACTGAGTGGAAATGTAATTGAAATTACTTAAGGATTGAAATAGTACTTGGAAATGAGACATTTACCTTAAGGGAATAAAGAATTAGTATGAAATTTAATGATTTTCACTTATCTCCACAATTTCATGAGAATGAATGTGGATTCTAAGAGAAAATATTCTTGATTGACAATGAGAATTGCTTTTGAGAATTATTTACTAACTTCCAATCAATACATGTTATTTATATGATTATTTACTTTCAAGGTTCTTAATTAATTCTAAATTGTAATTCTCTCATATATTTTGCTATAAACTATTGATAGAATATTTAATTTAGTGGACTAGTTAGTAATTAGAACTTATTTTGTTAGTTAAGACAAATTATTATTATTTTGATATTATCTTACCTATCCATCTTAGTAATTAACCGGTTAATACAAAATTTACTCTGAGTTCCCTAGTGTTCGACACCCTACTTGCTCTATATTTAGTCCTAAAGACTAGGGTTATACAATTTGACCTACATCAAATTTGTAAAATTATATGGTTTGCTGTAGGGGATTGCCATACTTCTTTCTTTCATAAAAAATTTGCTAGGACAAAATCCAAGCAAGGCCTTCATCATCTTAAAGTGGATGGAGTGTTAACTAATGACCCTCTTATTATTGAAAATCATATCATTGATTTTTATAAAAATCTTTTCAAAGCTAATTTGACTTTAGTTTTAGAGATTCATTAGGTTAAATTAGTTATTCCTATTAAGGTTTCTAATATAGAGAATTTGGCTCTTATTTGTTATCCCACTAATGAGGAGATTGGAGATACAGTCTTTCATATGGATGCTCATAGCCCACTTGATTCTGATGGATTCACTAGTATTTTCTATAAAACCTTTTGGGATTTGATTAATCATGATGTGTGTTCTATTGTATGTAGCTTCTTTAATTTTGGTATTATTACTTTGGGTATTAATTCTAGCATTATGATTTTAAAACCTAAAGTTGTTGATGCTATCTCTATTAAGCAATTTAGGCCTATTGTTCTTAGCAACTCCAGCATGAACATTATTACTAAGGTTTTGGCCAATAGGCTTACTTTAATTGCAACTAGAATTAACTCTTAGAATTAGTTTGGTTTTTTAAAATATTATAATATTGCTAATTGTATTATGGGGGCTTCTTAAGGGGTTAATCTTATGAATAAGGCTTGTTTTAGAGGCAATATAGCCATGAAAATTGATATTCGCAAGGCTTTTTTATGTAGTGGATTGGAATTTTTTACTATATATATATTGGAAGATTTTGGTTTTTCTCTACAGTTCAAGGATTAGATTTTAGCTTTATTTTCTTCCTCAAGGCTATCGATCATGATTAATGGCAAGGTGCAAGGGTATTTTCCTTATTCTAAAGGAGTTCAACAAGGTGATCTTTTATCACCTTTATTGTTTTGTATTACTGAAGATTTTCGTAGTAGATTAATTTTTGCTAAAATTGCTCAAAAAGATATTATTCTAATGCTTCACACTAGAAACACTTACTTCCCTCACACATTTCCTTTATGCTGATGACATTTTATTATTTTGCAAAGCTTCTTTGTGAAATATCAGAGCTATTAATGATATTTTTTCTAGATATAGGTAAATTTCTGGGCAATGGGTCAATTGGTCAAAATCTTAGATTTATTTTGGTAAGTCCAATGTTGAAGATCGCATCCATAAAATTAGGGTAATTATGGATATGAAGAGGTGTTCTTTGCCTTTTTTATATTTGGGTGTTTCTCTATTTATTAGTGTGCCAAAGAAGAAATGGTTAAAGATAATTGTTGATAAAATTTGCAATAAAATTTCAAAGTGGAAAGTGCCTTCTTTATCTATGGTTGGGTGGATGACTCTTATTCAATCTATAATACTAGCTCTGTGTTGCACTCTTTTGCAGTTTACATATGGCCTTCTTCTTTGCTCTTTTTTCTATAACATTGTATGAGAAATTTTCTATGGACTAGTGCTATAATGAAAAAAAAGCATGTGACAGTTCCTTGGAAAATTAATTGTCTCCCCAAAATGGAAGGTGATTTTGGTATTAAATAATTGATGATTCAAAATAAAGCCATATTGAGCAAAATGGCATGGAAATTTATTTCCTCTGTCAATTATCCTATGTTGTCTCTTCGCAATAGATTTTTCTATCCTTCAGGCATTCTATGTGAATCATTTTTTCACTCATCTATTTGGAGTTCAATTAAGCATATTTATACAAGGCTTCAATCTGAAATAAAATGGTTCATTGCAAAGCATAATGAGCTTAATTTTTGGACATCTGAGTGGATTTCTCCCATTGTTGCGGTTCAACTTGGCATTTCTTCCTATAATCAACGTCATTTAGTTGATAAAGTGTCACATTTTCAAGCTAATGATTTATAGTAGCTCTCTCACATTTCAAATGCAGAGGTAAAGGATAATATCTCGATTATTTCTCCTATCAATTTTGAATATGATTTATGTGCTTAGAAGTGGTTTTTGGTGGCAAGTTGTTAGTCAAGAGCATGTATGATCATCTTCGCTATTTTAGGCATTTGATTCCTTGGCATTCTTTCATTTGGAAGGAATTTATGCCCCTTTCTAGATCTTTTATTTATTGGAGAGCTCTCATGCATTATCTTCCCATATTATCTTCCCATTGAGGATAATTTATTGGAAAAAGGTTTTGGTTTTGCTTGTCGTTGCATATTATGTAAAGCTAATGTGAAGATGGTGTCCATTTATTTATAAGCTGCCCTTTCTCTTCGGTTATTTGGAAAGCTATTTCTAGTTTTTTTGGGAGGATAATTTAGGTCTCAGGTTCTTTAGTGGATATGGTTTTGGATGTTATGAATCATGGCTTCAGTGCTCAAATTATGGTGCTATGGTCTTCAACCATTGTTCATGCTATTTTGGTGATTTGGAGGATTTGAAATGCTATTATTTTTGACAATGAAACTCCTAATATTCATTCAGTGCTTAGTTGGATTTGGACTGCCATCAAAGACATTGATTTCTTTTGGGTAGGAAAGATGTTCAACTCAGTGTATGAACTTTGAATATTAAAGCTCCTAAGTATTAATGGCATTCCCAGTAATGCCTCGAAGATGATTTATGTTTCCTAGTAGCCTCCTCCAACTTCTTAGATCAAAGTTAATACGGATGGCTCGTATTTAGGCACTCTTGGACTTGTTGGAGCTGGTGGAATTTTTCAGACTGCTTCGGGCTTCCCATGAGTTAGGACTAAGTTTGCTTTTTAAGCAGAAATTGCAATAGCCATATGTGTAGTTTGGATAGCTTGGGATAAGGGTTGGCATAACTTGTGGCTTGATTGTGACTCTTTGGTGGTAGTTCATTTATTTTGGCAAGCATCTCATCATGTTCTATGGAAGCTTAAGCAGAAATGGCTTAGATGTTTGCATCTTATTTCCAAAATGAATTTTCAAGTTAGTCATATTTTTAGAGAGGGAAATGCTATTGTAGATTCTTTAGCTAGATATGGAGTTTTGCACTCTTCCTTTCAACGGTGGACATCTTATCCATCATTTTATTCGCAATGTATTTGTAATGATTTTAGTAGGCAAGGTTCTTTTTCACTTTCTAGGCTTCTACTTTAGGTTTGGTTGCTATTTGTAATTTTTATTCTTTTAATTTATTTTGTTGGACAACAGAAGTGTGATGCTAACACTAAAAGTGTATTAACTTAGTTGAGATATTCGGATGTGTTTTCTAATTTCTAACCTCCAATCATTCAATTAAAAAAAAAACTACTTGAATAAATTGCAACTCTTATGAAAAGTAAATTATTTTTAATTTTTTACTATTTAAAAATATTTTCATATAAAAAATTAATTTTCATTTCAATAACTTTTATATTTTCTATATTTCAAAAAAAAAAATTGTTTATGCATTATATATATGAAGAAATGTTCCTTGTATATTTCTGTGAACTATTTTGGTACATACTTTATAGGTACAGCAGTGTTTGTATTTGAGTACAAGACATATAAAAAGGAAACTTGTTACAGCCGTACATAACCGAAGTGGTTAGGAATGACATCTTTTACAATATAAACGAAATGAGAACTATGTATGTATAATTTATTTTTTAAATACTAAAATGCTTGAACATATTTTTCTATATTTATTTATATTATGTTATAAATTTTTATATGGCATTAGACACATAAATTATACTTTAGTTCAAAGTAGATCAATTAAGATCCATATTATTTGTATTATTTTATTTTATTTTATTTTACAAGTATTTTCCTTCACTGCTAAAATAATAAAGCAATGTTGAAAGAGTTGACAACTAAAATCAATAATAATTATTATAATAATTAAAATTTTTATGAAAGTGATGGGAGATATAAAAATTCAAATAGACTAATTAATTTAAATTATTTTTGAAGCTATATGTAGAAAAAAATAAAAATTTGAGTGCAATTTTAAAAAATAATTTAAGCTTAAATCTCCTTAAATAATTTATACTAACACTTAAAAATAAAAATTAAATTATCATACATATAAATTTTTCCCCCACATGGCAGGTCTCGGTTCGAGACCCACCTCACCCCTCCCTCTTTGGTAAAAAAAAAAGTATATAAATTTTATTTTTAATTTTTTAAAATAAAAAAATTATTAAGAATTAATTCCTTTTGTGAACCTCAAAAAAACTAATTTTTTTTTCTGTGTTTTAGTATTTTTAAGTGATAAATATATTTTAAAAATTTTTTTTAATAAAAAGGAGATAATTAAATTGAAAATATTTATAGTATTCCAATTTTAAAAATATTAATGGTGAAGAATGATAATAAAAATTATAATAAAAATGTAGATATTAAAGTTAAAATATTTTATTTATTTATTTTTTAAAAATATTAATGATGAAGTGTGGATATAAGATGTTGAAGCTCAAAAATCTCCACTCTAATTTTTAATATTTTAATTAACTTTTGCAGTTTTATTTAATTGATTCAGTTTCTATAATATATATTTAAAGTATTTTATAAATAAATATTGATATAAACAAAAAAAATTATGTAGATTGAAATAATATTTAATTTAAAATAATAATATAGTTAAAAAAAATTTCAGTTTTTTAAATTTTAATTTTTAAGTTTAATTATAGTAATTTACAATTTATTTTCACCACTTTACATTTGTTAAAATATCTGAAATTAAACACTTTTATATTATAATATTTTATAAGTTAATTAAATAGAGTTGAGCATACACATTCAAAAATAAAATAAATACCAAAAAATAAATTAAATAAATTAAAGTTTCTACCCAAAAAAATAAAATAAATACAAGTTAAAAAATTTACTAAAAAAATTATAACATACATATTAAACATCTATTAAATAAAATTTAGAAATTAAGCTAGGCAATAGCATAAAATATTTGTGTATCCGAAAAATTACAGTTTGAATCCTATTAAACATGTAGTTGAGTTGAGTGGACATGTTAAATTTGAGTTCTACTCGACTTTTAAATTTAGAGTTCAAACTTGATCAAATTTTTTTTGAAACTCGAACTCAATTTCGTTAAATAATTCATATATATATTTGATCGCAACTCGACTAGGTTAATTAAATGAAATATTTAAATGTTTAAAAATATATATTTTATAACATTTAAATTCGATTCGATTTGATAAAATATATTTATAATTATATTAAAATAAAAGAGTAAAATAGTAAATACACACAAATTTGATTAAGCTCGTGAGTCTATCGAGTCATATATTCCAGAGTTCGAACACAACTTGATAGCCTACTACAGTAGTTCAAACTTGAACTCGACTCAACAATAATCGAATCGATTTCAAATTTTTTTTAATCAATTCTAAGTAACTCGTGAATCAACTTGAATCCATTACATTTTAACCCAACTCACTCATTTCCCCATTTTTCCTTTGTAATTTGTTAAAAAGACCTGGATATTCGGCCGATCGTCAAAGCTTAATTATCAACACATATACTGCGGATTGGGCCTGCCATCAACGCTTAATATTATCACCATATAATTTTTTTTTTTTTTTTATGTGGTGCGGAAACTTCAGATGCACGGAAACGCTGATTAGCAACATATATAATAATACATAAATAATATTTAAGACTTACGACGAGTTCATAAAAAATAATAAACGAACATTAAGAAAATTTATTTAATTATAATAAATTCATAAAAAAATTAATACATAAATATTTAAAATATATCAAATTTAATCGTTAAATTTTGTAACAAAAAATATGTATGTGTAACTTACATATTTTTAAGAATCAAATATAAAATATTTAAAATATATGTTCTATGTTTAATAATTTAATGTATTATTTTGATTTTTTTTTATAATTATGAGGCATTCTTTTATTATATGGGATATGAGATTAATATGCACTGTATAAATAATTTGATCAAATATGAAACTTCCCACTATAAAGTATTTTCAGAAACAATCAATAAATTTACTGTAATTTTATATCATTTAGCCCACTCTATTTATACCACTGGCAAAATAAATTATTACCTATATTAGATATATCACACCATACAGTAAAATTTGTCCCACATTATATAAGTATTTTACACTTGATTAAAAGTGAAATAAGTGTTTCTAGATAGAAAATTCTAGCATTAAGTGGAATACACCAAGTTGATAAGAATCTTACATTTTAGCTATATAGTTAATACTTCAGTATTCCAAGAAGTGAAGGACCAAAACCAATAGAGAAAGAGAAAATTTTGAGTTTTCTTGAATTGCTACAGCAACATGGAAGCACTTTGACTTTGTTACCATTAATATCTTCACAGTAATAGCTTTCTCCTTCACTATCATCCGGATAAATAAATAGTTTCCACTTAGCAGCAAGTCAATATCAAAATCACCACCTTCTTTGCCAAGGTTTCCGATCATAGGAAACCTCCATCGACTTGGTTTTCACCCTCATCGTTCTCTAAAATCATTAGCTCAAGTTCATGGCCCTATCATGTTACTTCACTTTGGTAGTGTACCAGTTGTTGAACTCTCATCAGCTGATATGGCTGGAGAGATCATGAAAACTTAGGATCTTATATTTGCAAATAAATCTGATTTAGCCGTTTTTAAGATATTACTTTATGACGATAAAGATGTGGGCACAGCTCCTTACAGCGAATACTAGCAGCAGATAAAAAGCATCTGTGTTCTTCATCTGCTAAGTAACAAAAGGGTACAATCTTTTAGAGACGTTAGAGAAGAAGAGACGTCTTCTATGATTGAGAAGATAAAAAATTCATCATCGACTTCACCACTCAATTTAAGTGAACTCTTTTCAAGTCTCACGATTGATATAGTTTGTAGATTAGCCTTAGGGAGAAAATATAGCAAAACACATCACGGAAGGAGAACGTTCCAGGAAATTTTAAGAGAAGTCACTGAGCTTCTGGGTGTCTTCGATGTTGGAGTGTACATCCCATGGCTTGCATGGATTAGTCATGTGAATGGGTTGTATCAGAGCCATCTAGTCATGGATTAGTCTTCGATGTTTCACGGTATGAGAGCCCACTCTAGTTAACAACCATCTGAAATCGCTCACCATGAGCAATGATAGAAGTTCCAGTTGTTACCAAACATTGCTCATTAACTTCCTATGAAGCTCAACTCAACCAATTATTTGCTGTGGCGAGCACAGCTATTACCATTGCTCAATAGTTACGATCTCGCATGTCATATCGATGGAATTCAAACCTCACCGTCACGAACTCTTGCAGATGGCCAAGTCAATCCATCTTACTCCACTTGGTTTTGTCAACATCAGCTCATCTTGAGTTGGATTGTTAGATCCATATCTGAGTCTTTCATTCCGCAAGTAGTCAGTGGTCAGACTGCTCATGATGCTTGGGTAAAGTTAGCCAATTCATATGCTGCAAGCTCTGAAGCTCAAGCAAGGACACTTAATTCACATTTCTTTCATCTTATAAAAGAACCTACTAAACATATTGCTCAGTACACACAGCGCGCCAAAGCTATGTTTGATCAGCTTGCCGCCCTGAACAGTTCAATCTCAGATGGTGATCTGGTTCAGGTATTACTCAACGGACTTGACTCTTCTTTCAGATCTTTTATTCGCTCCTTACAACAGCGTCCTAAAGGTGTCATCTATGATGAATTATATGGCCTTCTTCTCTAGAAAAAAGAAGACCTTCCTACTGATACAAAGTCATCAATTCTACCCTCTACTCATCTTGCAATAGCCCCATCACGCGGTGGTCGATCAAACTATGGCTCTCGCTATCGTGGTGGGCGCTTGGCAGAGGTCGAGGTTGCTCTTGGATCACAATGGGTTTACCGTATAAAAAGGAAACCCGATGGCACAATTGCTCAGTACAAGGCGAGGTTAGTAGCCAAGGGTTATCATCAACACCCCGACATTGACTTTCAGTTTGGTTGTGAAACAAGCATATATTCAGCTTCTATGGCTTTGTCCTTTCAATGGGAAATTTGCCAATTGGACGTTTCCAATGTCTTTTTGTATGGTACCTTAGAAGAGGATGTCTTTATGTAACAACTGCAAGGCTATGTTCATCAGTTATTTCCATATCATGTTTGCAAACTTAAAAAGTCCATTTATGGGCTCAAGCAAGCCCCTAAACAATGGCTCTAGTGTCTCACTCAGTGCTTTCTTTCTCTGGGTTTCCAAAGTTTGAAGATGAATAGTCCTTTGTACTTTTATCACAATAGTGGTATGCATCTCTACTGTCTCATTTATGTGGATGATATTCTTCTTATAGGGAATAATTCTGAATTTTTGCACCACCTTATTTAGTATCTCCAATATAGCTTTGCTGTTAAAGACCTTGGAACTCTTGATTGTTTCTTGGGCATAGAAGTCACCAAATGCACTAAAGGATTACTACTTCATCAAACGAAATACATCCAGGAGTTATTAACCAAGGCTTATATGCATGATGCTAATCCAGTGACTAGTCCTTCATCACCGAATTTCAAGTTTGTTGCCAAAGGAAATGCTTTTCCTGATCCAATCTTAAATCGTAATATTGTCGGCGGTCTACAATATATGTGTTACTAGACCAGACTTATCATATTCTGTTAATACGGTTTCGCGGTTCATGCATTCTCCCACTACAGAGCATTGGATAACAGTAAAACACGTCTTACATTACTTGAAAGGTATGCTACATCATGGCATTCATTTTTTACCTTCCTCTCATTTCAACATTTTAGCTTCCAGTGATGCCGACTGGGGAGGTGATTTGGATGATATAAAATCTACTGCAGGATTCTCTATATATGTTGGCTGTAATCTTATTTCTTGGGGAACCCAAAAATAAAGGACAGTTTCTAGATCCTCTATTGAGGCCGAATACCGTGCCCTTGCATATACGACGACTGAGCTACAATGGTTGTATTCTCTCATGCAAGAACTTCGGCTACCCTTTACTACACTAACCTTGTGGTGCGACAACCTTAGTGCAACCTATCTCACATCTACTCCTATCTTTAACTCACAGTCCAAGCACTTAAAAATTGATTTCTACTTCATCTGTGATAAGGTTGTCAATAAGGAAATGCTGGTTCGGTATCTTAACTCCCATGAACAGATTGTAGACATACATACGAAGTCCTTGACCAAGAGCCAATTGCATCGTCTTCGTGACAAGTTGATAGTTCGTTCTACTCCCCATCAACTTGAGGCAAGGTGATAGGATACTTACATATGATCTGATTTAGTTGTATCTGATTTATCTCTTTGTAGTATACTTATACATGGACTCTATCACTTTATGAGTCTATTACTTACTTTTATATGTATTGTTGATTAACATAATACACAGATAAGTTATCACTTATAATACTGTTTCACTAGTGTCAAGGCTATCATCCTGGTATCTAAATCTCTAACTCTCATTTACCAAGAAAATATTATATGCATATTTGGTACAAAATCTAATTTCTCTTCATAAGGAATACTACTGACACAATAAGTGTTAAGTCTTTCAGATATTATATTCACTACTCAGGATTCAAGTTTTATTATTCAAGTTCTATCCATGAAATCTATCAAAAATTTTTTTTTTAACGTTGTTTAAAATTCAACCTAAGATAAAAATAATTAATTTAGACCTCATAGATAGATGAGTCGTTTATATAGAAATAATTTTACAACAGTAATTTTTTTTTAAAGACAATTATACATGTAGCAGGCCGTGAGACAATAAAATCTTCTGGGCAATTCTTATTTTGCCCTCAATCTTGATCAAATTTATTTATTTTTTCAAAATTTCTACTTTTTATTAAATTCAATTTTTTTGAACAATTAATTAAAATGATGAAATCTAAAAATTTAAAATGAGCTGGGTGAACCCGTTATGTCATGATTTAAAAACTCATAGCTTGTAACTAGTTTATTTATTTGTTATTATTATTGTAATTATAAAAATAAGGAAGGGGAAAAACAATAAATTATCACAACCACATAAACCATTGTCCTTTTTAATTATCAATTCTTTTTTTTTTTATCAAAATAAAAGGGATAACATTACTCAAAACATAATAAAGACTCCTGCTGGACTACATCTGTTGAGGAAGTACATATTCTAAATATATATATTATGAAATAAATATTTATCTACAATTAGGAAAAAAATCTTTATTTTATTTAGAATGTTATTCTATTCCTAATTAAAATGTGAATAAGTTTCCTATTTGTATATATAAGGGTTATAACTTCTCTTTTATGAATATATGAAAATATATTTCCCTTAAATTTTCTTTTTTTCTCTAAAATTTATTCTTCATAGTATCAGAGCATATCCATTGAAGTCGAATTTTTTTTTTTATTGAATCCTTGAAATCTTATTTTTTTTCCTCTTATCCTATGAATCCATTGAATCTTCGAAACCATGACTACTAAAAACATATCCATCGTATCTCATGGAACACCTAATTTTATTCAAACGCCTCAAGATAATTTTCCCTTTCCTATGAGAATTATTCTTAATGATACAAACTATCGTCTACAGTCATAACTCATAGAGATGCGAATTTGAGTCATAAGTAAATCTAGCTTCCTTACTGGCACAATACCAAAAGCACCAGTAGGAGATAAAGCTTTTAAGACTTGGTTTATTGATAATAATCGAGTCAAAAGTTGGCTGATTGATTTCATGAGTCTGAAATTGATCCAGAGATTTATTCGTCTCCTAACAACAAAGGAGACATGGGATGCTATCTCAAAAGCTTTCTATGATGGATCTGATAAAACTCAATTGTTCGAATTAAATCGAAAATCATTCACTACATGTCAAAATGGTAGGCCATTACCTACATATTATAATAATCTGGTTAGAATATTTTAGGAAATTGATGCCTAGACTTGTGCTCAAAGGGAGGATGTTAATAGAGTAGTATCACTCTATAAGCATATTACCCATCTTTAAACACATATTTTTCTAGCTGGGCTGGATTAGGAATTTAACAATGCTCGGAGTGAAGTACTGTGAAAGGATCCACCTCTTGATCTCAAGTCTAGTTATGCATATGTGCGGAGGGATCCTAACCAACAATATATGATGGAAGGGCTGAAGATTCTGCTGGACCATGCAGTACTTGTAGCAACTCATACTCATCCCTAATTCAAAAAGAAAGTACCGAGTAAGTGCATCACATGCACTCATACTCATTATGGTGAAGTTGGACACTCTGAGGAACGGTGCTATGAAATTGTAGGATATCTGGAATTGTGGAATTTCAATAGAAAGCCTCATAATAAGCTCAGAAAAGCTATAATTGCCACCTCTAGTGATAACCAAACTAAGTAGTGATCTTGTTATAACATTAGGTATGAAAAATCTTACTCGAAATAATACATGGGTTATTGATATAGGTGCTATTGATCTTATGACAAACTCCACTCACCATCTTACATCCATCTAACTATCAACTCAATAAAATATCATGACTACTAATGGAGGCATAACACCAGTCACTCATGAAGGATTAGTATCTAACTTTGACTCTCTTAATCTAGATACTATTCTTCTTATTCCATCTCTTTCTTGTAATCTATTATCTATTGGCCAAATCACTAAAACCTTGAATTGCACTATCAAATTTTAGCCTAATTATAATGTATTTCTTGACATTGCAATGTAATGAATTCTTGGCTTTGGTGCTAAACATGGAAAGTTGTATTATCTTGATTTGCATGGTGATCAAATTCAGAAGTCAAGTCAAGTCAATATGGTTAGTAGAAGTTTCTTGGCTAAAGACAAAGTTATTTTGTAGCATCATTGTCTTGGTCATCTTTCTTTTCATTATCTTAGACAAATAAAACCAGAATTATTTTTTACTACCACAAACTCTGAATTCAAGTGTGATATTTGTGAATTAGTAAAAAGCCACTGAATTTCATATGTACCAAGTTATAATAAAAACTTAATTCCATTTATGACCATTCATTCTAGTGTATGGGGACTTGCTTGGATTCCTACTCTGTCTGGTGTTCAATATTTTATAACATTTATTGATGAATTTATTCGGATGACATGGGTATCACTACTTTCAAATAAGGAAGATGTGTGTTATTCTTTCTAAAACATGTACAAAATGGTGGTTACACAAGACTATAGTAAACTTCGAGTCTTATCATCTCATAATATGGGGAGTATCTTAACCCGACTCTTAAAGATTTTTACCACGAACATGGCATTCACCACTAGACATCCTATGACGGCACTCCCCAATAGAATGGTAAAGACGAATAGAAGAATCAGCAGTTATTGGAAGTCATCTGAGCATTATTATTTAACATGAATGGTCCTTAAGAATATTAGGGAGAGGTTATTCGATTTGATGTGCATCTCATAAAACAAACACCATTAAGAGTACTTGATTTTAAAACACCGCTTCAGAAACTTTAAAAACTTGTCATATCTCCACCTCTTAATAATCTTAAGCCCTAAGTCTTTAGATGCTTAACCTATGTTCATGAGAAACTCAAAAAATTAGATCCTCAAATTATCCGATGTATCTTTGTTAGCTATTCAGATCTACAAAAGGGATATCGGTGTTATGATATGAATGCAAATAAGATGTATGTAACTCGAGATGTTTAATTCTATGAAAATGCTTCATTTTTTACCCTATCCAAGTGCTCTCTTCAAGGGGAGATAATTTTGAGCATCATTGAAGATAGCACTCCAAGTATCTCAAATGTTTTGAGCATCTCAAACATTTCAAGCATCTCACCTGGATAGACATCTAATGTTTTGAGTGGTCTTAGCATCTCATCTGGATAGATAATTAATGATAATCCAAGTACCTTACTCAGACCTAAAATTAAGATATTACGTCTTCCTAGCTCACATCAAAAGTTGAAGAAACTCTGAATGTGCACAATAACATAAACTCATCTCCCCTAGTACCTCCAAATACTAAGCCTCATTATTCTTTTAAAATAAATAAAGGGATTCTAAAAAAAATAATATGATCTGAACCTTCATACTAAAGCTAAATATCTTATCAATAATCTCATATTAACTAACCGTTTGTCTAAATCTCATGCATATACTATGAATCAATTATCTATTGTATCTATTCTGAGTAAAGAATATATGGGAGTAGTATATAGAGTATTAAGATATCTGAAGTCTACTTCGAGCAAAGGTTTGTTCTTTAGGAGAAATAAGGATTATGAAATTATTGGTTATACAAATGTTGATTGGGCTGGAGATCAGACTAGTCAAAAATCAACATTTGGATACTTTATGATTATTGGAAAGAATTTAGTCACTTGGAAAAGTAAAAATAAAAATTCATTGCAAGATCGAGTGTTGAAGCTAAGTTTAGAGGAATGGCTCATGGAGTGTGTGAGTTGCTTTAAATAAGGAGAATTTTTCAAGATCTGGGACTAAAACATCCAAAGCCTATGTTGTTATATTGTGATAATAAGGTAGCCATAACAATTGCAAATAACCCAACTCAACATGATCGAACTAAGCATATGGAGGTTGATAGGCATTTCACCAATGATCAGCTGAATAAAGGAATAATTGATCTTCCATTTCTTTTTTCTCAAACTCAACTAGTTGACATCCTCATAAAGGCTATATCCAGAAAACCATTCATAACTCACTTAGCATGTTGGGAATGATTAACATATAATCACCAACTTGAAGAGGAGTGTTGAAGAAGTATATATTTTGAATATATATATTAGGAAGTAAATATTTGTATATAATTAGGAATAAAATCTTTATTTTATTTAAGATGTTATTCTATTCTTAATTAGGATATGAATAGGTTTCCTATATGTATATATAAGGGTTGTAACTTCTCTTTTATGAATATATGAAAATATATTTCCCTTGAATTTTCTATTTTTCTCTGAATTTTATTCTTCAACATCATCAATAAAAAGAGGATAAAAGAAGTACAAGATCTTTTAATAGACTAAGGATTGTGCCAAGCAAGCAATATAATGAGCAACTCTATAACCAGTCCTAGAAATAAACTTAAAAGACATACAAGAAATATTAGGAACTAATGTCTGGACCTTATTCGCAATCGATAAAATAAGAAAGAGAACTCTACTTGAGTTATGAAGAATGTTAATCACCTCCAAACTATTTCTCCTAACAACAATAGACAACAAGCCAATTTGAAGCCCAATAGAGAGGCCAAATAGAACTGCAACAGCTTATGCATTAGGAACTTGCCAAATCCCTAATAACTTATAACTTACAGAAGCAACCACAAAACCTATAGAGTCTCTGATATATAGACAATTCCCTCAAAACTTGTAGCTTGACAAACACTAGAATCAACATTGATCTTTTAAATTCCAACTTTAGGAGGAACCTAAATAATAAGAGACTTCTTTCTAAAACCATATCACGTACCTTGACTGCTTTAAAAGAAGATAGGATATGAAGAGCACTTGATACAACATCATCAATAGACTGATTCGCCCTTTTATGGTATTTAAAATTCCTAGCATTCCATAAGCAAGGATTAAAATTAATTCAACCTTTTGCTTCGATTAGGATTCTAGCATCGACTAGAACTAACTTGAAAAATCCTCTTAAAAAAAATTCATTCTTAATCCTAAAGGAGAGCTATAACAAACTCCTCTTGCATAAGGACAACTCACCAAAGCAAGGAAAATAGTCTTCGTCGCCCCATAATGAACATAAGAAAAAACTAAAGGAATACCTCTAGCTCTAAGTACTGACTGAACATGTAAAAAACCATGTAGCGCTCTCCATAAAATAAGTTTAACCTCAAGAGGAACAAAAACATTCCAAATTTTGGACCATGGTTTCTGCACTAAAGAACTCGACATTAAGGAAAGACCATGATTCAACTGAAAACTAAGATGGCATGCACTTTTAACATATTAGCATCCAAAATTTCTCTAGAGACCAAAACCTTTTATCTTGAGGCAAATACAAACTAATGGGAATACTAAGAATATTGTCAGTTTTAGAAGGAGAAAATATATGTCGAATTAAAGGTTCCTTCCAACATTTTGACACATCATCAATTAACACTGAGACTTAAGCATCTGATGGAAGATAAACAAGACTAATTGATGAGAGAATACTCTTCAAAGGGAGAGAAGAAACCCATTTTGAATCCCATATACGCACATCCCTACCATTCCCAATCTTCCAAACATACTTAAACTTAAAAGCGACAGTGAATGGGTAATACTCTGCCAAGTATAACCAGCGTAATTCAAAACTTTAACATTAAAAAAATTAACATAAGGGAAGTACTTTGCTTTAAGAATTAAAGCACATAAAGAATCAGACATGTTTAAAACTCTCTAAGCTTATTTCATAAAAGAGCTTCATTAAATACTTGAAGCAGCTGAAGCTAAGTCCCCCATCTCTTTTTTATGCACAAACACCCTTCCAATTAAGCCAGTGGATTGATTTCTCCTTATTGTAATTTCCCCATTAAAACTTCATCACCATCAATTAAAGATCCTTGCACATATTATCAAGAGTATATTATTAGGGAAAAAGGACCCCTTACAATTCAACAAGTACCTTTACCTCTTTAGATCACAACTTGCATAAAAATACAGGAAAAATAAAAGACAAAAACACACAATAATTTAATGTGAAAATTCAGAGAAAAAACACGGGCATTATCAAAAGACAACTAGGAGAAAAAATATTTACTATGTAGAAAATTATTACAACCACATTACAAAATATTTAACTCTCCCACATACCCAAAAGCTCAAGTACACCCCAAGAGAATTTCCTTATAAATTCTCTACTAGTATAAATAATAGCTTTTAATGTTATACTAAACATAAATAGCGATTGACACACTGTAGACACTCAGTTCGATCGACCCGTTATAGAGGCAAATTGTGGATGCTCGGCTTGGTCATCTCGTAATAGAGCCCAATGATGAGAAATCCAAAATCTTCTCAAAAATGAGCCTGAGAGCTTGAAACCCATAAACTCAAGCCCAAAACCCGTATAAAACAAGCCAAGGTCGCCCCGGCCCACTAAGCCCTATGTAAAGTAGGCTAGAGAGGTGATGCCTTTTTAAAGAGGCAATTGCCTTTTTGGCAATAGGTGATAGGGCGATTGCCTCATCGTAGAGGCACCTCATCATAGAGGTGCACATAGCCACTTGCCTCTGCATTAAATGCAGGGGTGACAATAGTGGTTAAAGGTGGGACCACCTTAACTAGAACTCAATCTCTAGTATGAAAAAGAAGATTCTTAGGAAGAGAAAAATGCTAAAAAATGCAATAATGAAAAGAATATGGTAAGGAGATGGCCTAGGAATGAGTTTTAAAAAGGAGAGAATGAGACAGAAAGGGAGGTTTTTTAGGGAGAGGATTTATAGCAAAAAAGAGGAGTTTTCAAAAAAAAAGCTCTGAAACAAGAAAAAGAAATGTTCTTGAAAAGGATGGAAAGTGAAACAAGTTTAAGGGTTATTTTCTTGAATAAGAAGGGTAGAAAAACTTGCATTTAAAGGAAGTTCAACACCTATATCCATTTTTAAGGGCTAACTATATTGGAAAAGCTCATCTTTCAGTAATTATATTGACTCCTTCTCAATGATTAAGATATAGATTTGTATAATCTCTTACTTGCTTCCATAATCCCTAGCTTACTTGTTTGTTAACTTGTTTATTCACTCTCTTGTGTTCATTATTTATGATATGCCATATCTTTAGCGTTATTTACTGAGTTTTAGGTGTAGTTGTGAGTCTAGTTTGTCTAAACTAGTTTATCTTTACTTGAAATAGAAGTTTGCTAGTTTAAGAGTCGTCTAAGCCTATTGATCAAGCGATGCCTCTTCATAAGGCAATCGCCTCTTTGACAAGCCCTCACATATTTTCTATTTTGATATTTTATATAAATCATGCATGGTTTGAACCTTCATGAATCCCCTTTCTTTTACATTTTTAGTCTACTTCGCATAATCATTTTTGCTATTTCATTTGGGGTTAATGTTTGAATATTCATAATCTCTATTTCTATAAATTTGATTTGCAAATTAACTTGTTGCTTCTTCTAGTATGATTTATATGTCTTGGAAGTTCATATTTTGTGTATTGTAGGGAATCAGAATAATTTTGATCGTTCAATTTAGTACCTAATCCTTTTCTCCCTTTTGTTATATTTTTATGTAATTTAATGCTTATTTATTTTTTTTTTATTACACTTTCATTTGAATAAAAAATTATAATCTTTAATCCCTTCCCCCATTTGATTTAAATGTATGGTTGTAAATTATTATTTTTTGCTTTATTGATGGTGAATGTTGGGACTAAATGCAAAAAAGAAACTAATGTGCAAACTCAGGCTTAATTATAAAATGAGACAATTGATCGAAGAAAATTGCAATTCGCGTGGTAATAACGAAATCATTGAATAATTATAAGTTATAAATTATAAGATACAAACGAAGGCCAACTGAAAGGTTGGGTGGGCATTCAAATGCCCACCCAATTTCCAAACTTGATATTTGATGATGACTTCTCGGAACCTCCGTAAGATCCAGTTGATGTACAGTGTATCCCGACAAGTGAGGAATCCATCTCATATTAGGTTTTATGACCTATTTCGTATTTTTTAATGGGTCTTGAGCCCACATAGTGCTGTAGTCGCTAGACACTTAGGCACACGCTCAACCCCACTGCCTATAGTGGCAACTCCATTGAGGATAGGGAAACAGCTTCCATGTATTTTTAATTTATCATTTTTAATTATTCCCTCTTTTCTTTTACATTTAATTCAATGCAAATATGCACAGTTATTTAGGGTAGTTTAGTTGTTATTTCATTTGATTTTTGTTATGTTTTTATGCTTATTTGATTATGCAAATGTTATTTTTATTCCCAAGTGTCTTTTTATGTTTGTTTGTGTGTTTTATACCTATTTTTAGGATTGATTGGTATATTGAAAGAACTTTGGACTTTCTAGAATGAAATATGAAGCTTACAAAGCCAAAGGAAGCAAGTTAAAAGTTGTTCCAAGTCGTCACCATGGGATCGAGTCATCATAGAGAGTTTTTATCACAACCCAAACCGGAGAGTCATGACCAGCACTAGGGAATGGGAATTCTTTTGAATTTGGAACCCGCAGCAAGCCTTAAAAAATAAAAATGCATGAAATAAATAAATAAAATATGTCAGAATTAAAGATTAAATCGATATAAAAGTAAACACATAAATGTCATATCATAATTAAAAATACTCATACAATATTTTAATACAAAGTCTCAAACTGGTACAACACACTACAGGTACAATAAGACTACTGCTGCTGTTTTTTATAATACAATAAAAGTTTAAATATGAAGTTTACATAAAATAGCCAGGGTGGAAGAAGACATGTGTAAAGCACTATTGGTGAGGTCTAAAAAAGAATCTCCTAAAAAAATATTGAGGGGAGTCAGACCTCACTGAGTGAATTATTATAATATATATACACGCACCTCCTAATGTCATATGCAATCAAGCATTAGTATATATATAAATATATACATGCATTTGACACAGATGTCGAAATCCACTTTTATATATAATAAATGTAGAAAAATGTTTATTTGAGTGAAGGATCAAATAGAACCCTAAAATATTTGCAACCTCAATAAAAATATCACACTAGCCACATAGGCTTACTTAATTCCAAAGTAATTCTCGTATTCCATTTTGGACAGTAGACTGGTCCCGAGACACTAAGCCAACCGAGCTCCCGCAGTCTTACTGTCAGTGTGATTGGTCTTGAGACACTAGGTTAATCAAGCTCCCGTAATCAGACTACTCAATCACATTAAATCTTAATAATCAATCAATTAAATTTCACCTCAAATGATTTCATAAACTCAACCCTAAAATCTATCGCACTGGTATGTACACAATCTTAGTGCAGCCCATTGGTAACACATTCTATTGATATCCTTCAATAAAACTGTACATTTATAGAAAATAATACAATGCACAATTAAAATAAAATGGCATCCAATGAAGAAAAATATACCATATATACCATAAATATACCGAACATATTATAAATATATATATATATATATATATATATATATATATATATATATATATATATATGTATATACTAAAAACATACCTAACATATATGCCTCATAAAATAACAAATATACCAAAAATATACTAAAGCATACCAAATCATGTAATAAAATAATTCAAGTTTAAATTCATTATGGAAATATGAAAGTTCTTATTCATGCATCCTATATGCAATGCATATATAAAATAATAACTCACAAGTTTGCGCTCCTCGAGACTGACTCGACGGGCCTAGTTTGATAGGCCTCGGTCTCGGTGCAAGTAGAAAAATAAATAATAATAAAAATATTAGATTTAATTCCAAATTATACTTCCAAGAATTTTAAAGGAAGAGTCAATCTAAGAATTCAAAACTCAGTCAAAACACAAAAACTCAGGATCGACCCAACATCACATTTTACGAGAATTCTACCGAAAATCGGTAGAACCTCCTCTGTAAAATGGACATTTCTCTACTAAAAAGTAGAGCCGATCCTACAAGAAAACACATTTCTAAATCACAGTAGCTCAACACCTCAGGTTAGGACCCCAAACTGCACAAATCCCTAACCGAGATTCACAATTCGCAATAAAAATAAATATTTAATAATATAATAAAATCATTAAACATCCTTAAAATAATAAAAATGACACAATATAATATATATTTAAACATCAAAAAACTAAATATAATTATTTTCACAATAATTAAATAAAAATCTCAAATAATAATATAATATAAATAAAAATCCAAATTTTTCAACAATTCAACATAAAATAGTAAAATTCACATTTAATCACTCAAATAGTTTCAATTTATTATAAAAGTAGTTAACAATCCATTTGATCACCAAAATAGTAAATAATAATATTATTTGAATATAATTTTCAAAAACTAGTATTAATTTGTTAAAAATAGTAAATAATTCGTAAAAATTATTTTAATACCCTATAAAATTCTAAGATCATTTAAATCATATTATTTAACTATAATTTCAATAAAAACACATAATTAACCTATAAATCTAAAATTTACATAACATTAAAATATTCCCAAAAATTATATAAAATCACTAAAAATTATTTTATCAATACTAAAATTACTAACTTAAATTAATAACACTAATTTAACCAAATTTCCATCCAAAATAATTAATTAAAATAATTAACAAAATTTAATTTTTTTCAATATTAAAATATTCAAAAATACCTAGAATTCAAATTAATTCAAAAAAAATATAAAAAAATATATATTTAAGTAGATTGAGCTACCCATAATCACATTATCAAAGCAAAATTTCATGAATCACACAATATTCAACTCAAAAAAATCAAAACCCTAAATACACATAAACTAAATTTGAAGAAAACTCACAATCTTGACGTCATAAGCTTAAACCGACTTGAGAATCAAGAAGTACATGTTGAGAGGAGTTTAACAAGCCCAAAAACTCGACCTAAATCGACGAAAAATCCAGTAGAGCTAAAGTAGACACCCCTCAGCTCTAACGGATTCTGGCGTGCTTGAGGTGCTCTGATAATGGCGAAGGGAAGGAGAGGAAGAGGGGAGATGATAGTGGTGGGTGGTGGTGGTCTGTGTAGAAGCAAAATAGCATGGAGAGAAAAAAAAGGAAAGAAAAGAAGAAGAAAAAGAAAAAGAAAAAGAATGGGTGGCGGAGAGGTTGATCCGTTTGACCAATTCAATCTTTCTCTCTCTCACTATATATATATATATATATATATATATAACAACCTAACCACTTGTCTCTCTCTCTCTCTCTCTCTCTCTCTCTCACACACACACACACACACACACACACATATATATATATATATATATATATATATATATATATATATGCAATACATGCACATTATACACATGCATAATAATAATAAAATAATAACCCTAATAATAAATAACAATAATAGTAATCATAATAATAACAATAAAAATAATAATAATAATAATCCTATTAAAAATAATAGTAATAATAATGACTTTAATATTTTAAATAATAAAACTTCCAAAATAAATTTCTTTACACATAATAAAATATTTAGAATAAAATAATAAATAATATTCACAAATAATGATAATATATAAAAAAAATTTAAAATATTATTAACACTGCATATCTTAAAATAATTTTGTATTATTTAAAATATCGAGTCATTACAGTTTTCATGCCGAGTTGTCATCCCTTGCCAAGTCGTCATAGAGGGCTTGCTATGCCGAGTCAGTCCGAAGAGTTGCAGTTCTCCAACTTTGCGCAGGTTTTGTATCTCAATCATAACTTTCTCTACAGACATCCAAATGAGGTGTTTCAAGCTACATTGTAAATATAACTTAAATACTTACAACTTTTATAAAGAGACTTTCTAAAGATAACATCATTTAGATGGACAAAAATTCCCTTGAAGTTACTGCATCTGCATAGGGTTATGACTTTTCATGTCAAAGGATACCTTTCCAATTCTAAACGAATTTTGATCCCTTGTAACCACCTCTAAGGTCTATATATATATCATTTATGATTTGAAGGATAAGGAGGATTATTATTATTATTATTATTACTAGATAAAACAATTATAGAACAATTATTATTACTTAGGCTTAGTTCTAGTTTTTGAAGATCAACTTATATAAGACAAAGCCAAGAAGCAAAGAAGATCATTCACTATCAAGCAAATTTTAGAAGACATAGTAGTAGGGTTTTATTCATTCAATCTGTTCTCTTCCCTTTTCTATGTTGTATTTGATTATTGTTTACTTTCTTAATAATGTATTTTGGCTAAGTCTTGTACGAGGATTTCAATGATAAATTAATCTTAAGAACTACATTTTTATCTTTTATTGTTTATGATTTAATTTCAATTAGTGCAAATGGTGTTATGTATGCTTGATCATCATATGTAACTTTTTAATCATAGTATTCACAATCAGAGTTGGGGTAATTTGGTGGAATGTAATTGAAATTACTTAAGAATTGAATATTTCTTGGAGAAAATGATTTCATCTTAAGGGAATAAGAATTAGTATAATATCTTTTTGGTTTTCTTTTATCTTTATAATATGCTTGTAGACTCTAAGAGGAAATACCTTTAATCGACAATGAGAATTACTTTCAAAGATTATAACTAATTTTCAATCAATATGTTATATGATAATTATATGTAAAGTTCTTCTTTAATTTTGAATTGTAAATTCTCTCATACATATATTTTATTATAATTTCTCATAAGAATTTCTTGTAATTAGTTAGTGAGTTATATTCTTTTTATTTGTTACATTAACTATTATTATCTTGATATTACTTTGCCTATTCATTTGAGTATCTATTCAATTAATACAAAGTTCAAATTCCTAAGTGTTCGACACTTGACTTGCTTTATGCTAAGTCCTAGAGATTAGGGTATTAATTTAACCTGCAATCAACATTTTTGTTACATTCCTGACATGTTTGCACACAATGAGCACTTAGTCCTGAATTAACCCGACAATAGTCATTATTTTGCTACCTACGTTTCACTCAAACCTGGTGATGGAATATTTGATTATTGTCACTCACAACACATACTTATCCTCTTTATATAGACCCTTGAGTGGGGAGACATATATGGATGTATATCATTATGGGAGTCAAAGCTTATTACCCAAGACTCAAGTTCATGTGACCTAGCAATATTCCTTTAGGATTTTCCAATTGTATATGCCTTATACCCTTTAATGAATCCTTAGAATAAAACCTGAGCCCATTGAAAATAGACCTTATCAAGATGGGACTTTCATGCGTACTTTTTGCCCATTTCAAATATATATGGTTAAGGTGGGCCTATCATGCCTATTTTGGCCCATTAAAAAATGGATCTTAATAAGTTAAGGCTTTGATATCATTCTTGGCCCATTGATGATGGACTTTGGATTTATTTAGAGGATCCATTACTTATTTGCTACATTTTGAGAGTTATCTTGCATACATCAGTTTTGTTATCCCCTGCTGATAATTAAAACCCAGATAAAAAAATCCTGTGACAAGATACTCACCATTAAACACATATGTGGGAGAAATAAGGGTGGAGGTTATCATTTTTGAAGCTTCGCATTTTGTTTCTATGCTATATGTATATTAAATGTGCTTGTTTAATTTTTTTCTTTTCTTCATTTCCTCGAATAATAAAATGAACCTGCATGTCATTTATGCACACCATGCATAATTTTGACATGTGGTCTTATAGCAATATAAATCCTTCAAGCACATTGGGGTGGGTTTGAGCTAGTTCTGGTCGCCTAGTTAGAAATTCAGAAATAAAAATGGTAGGTGGTTTTGATCCTAAGGCATTTGAAGCACAGTTAAAAGAAGAGGTATTTGCAAAAACTCAGGCCATGATGAGGGAAATGATGGGGGAGATTACTAAGATGATCTAAGAAAAGTAGACAATATAGCTAGCTAATTCGGTGGACCTTAATGCTGAGATCCTAGTGAAAGAAAGGGATACAGATGATATGATAGTGATGTTCGATCCAGTAGGCCGAAAGAATGTGAACTTGGCTAAGAATGTGGAATAGTCTAACTGGGCTAAGAGCATAACCAAAGTTATAACCCAAATTTAGATGATAATGAAAGAAAAGGGCATGGATACTCCACTACCTTGGAACTGAAGACTGAAAATTCAAATTCCCTGACATGAAAAAGTATTCTAGAATCGAAGACCCCCATTTGCATTTAAAGCAATACGTGACTTACATAAAATATGCAAAATTGACTAAAGCCTATATAGTCAATCAATTTCCCATATCATTAGAAGGTGCACCAATCTGTTGGTATTATGCTTTAGAACCACACATTTAGTCCAACTAAAAAGAACAGCGTGCTACATTTGTGAAGCAGTATGGCCTCAATGTTCTTTTTAAAGTATCTTTAAGGGATTTACATAATACTAAGTAGAGGTTTAATGAGTATTTCACTGATTATTTGACTCGCTAGAGGGGGAAGCTATCTTAAATGAGACATAGGCCTGCTGAGTTAAACCAACTGATGCTAGTAATGGAAGGGTGTGTTTTGGTATTGTCTAAGAATTTAAGGGATTTAGGAATCTGAAACTTCAAAGAATTGTATAGTTTTAGGGTTTAGAAGGAGTAAGATTTGACCCGTGAAAAGTGGTTCTTTGGGGGAAGATTTAGGGGTAAGGATGGAGTTAGCTAAAATAGTAATATGCAAATTAATACCATCAGATAGCCAGGTAATATTTTATAGATTAATACTGTCAGGCAACCCTAAAGATTCTTAAATTTAGGGCAGCCTCTTTCTAAAGTCCTTAAGAAGCTTATCAAAAAGAACCTATTATGACCTTTACCTTTATTGCAACCTTTGCTAGGTGCCAACCTAAAGCTTTTTTATAAATTCCACCAGACCATTGGGCATGACACCGACGGTTGTGTCTGGTTGAAACATGAAATTGAAGACTTGATTGATGCAGGTAAAATCACTAATCCCAAGATAAGAAAGCCAAACACCTTGAATAATCCTCTACCCAATTACCAAAATGTACCACCACCAAATGCACTCGTCCTAATGATCAACATAGGTTTAATAAAAGAGCAAGTCTTAAACTCTTTTATTGACACCACCCCTAACTCACTAAAACCTAAACCAGAACCAAAAGACCTAAGCCAAAATGAATTACCTATAAAGCTTTCCATGCATTTCCTAGATATTTGGAGCTCAAATGATGAAGATGAGGGGCGATTAGATTTATGGGATAATGAGGAAAGTATATTAGGCCAATCTATAAGGAAGTCAAGGAGAAAAGAGAAAAATCCAAAACTACTAAGCTTGAACTAAAAAAAGATAAAGAATTCAAAGAAAGGGGAAGAAGTAAAGAGAGATGGGGAAACCATCACCAGTGTTTAGGAGCTACTTATGCATTCCAGAGACCACCGAGAAGCACTAGTTCTAGCTCTGGACCAAAAAAAGGTCTCCACAAGTTGCACTCATAAGCATATAGTTAATTCATTGATAAAAATCCCCAAGGCACCATAATTTTTTCTGATGACGATCTGCCTTTGGAGGGAAGGGATCACCATAAAGCTTTGTTCATCAAGGCTGAGGTAAAAGGAAAGATGACCTATTGTGTTATGCTAGATAATGGCTCTGCCATTAACGTATGTCCATTAAAGATTCTATAGAAGTTAGCATTGACTATGACTAACTTAAAGCCTTCTAAGGTAATAATCAAGGCCTAAGATGATACAAAGAGGCCTATTGTAGGGACATTTAAAGCTTTAGTCAAGGCAGGACCTATTGAGACCTGGGTCGACTTGCATGTAATTGATATTTTTGTGACCTTTACTATTCTATTGGGAAGGGTATGGTTTCATCCTTTAGGTGGTATGCCCTCTACTATCCATCAAAAAATTAAGTTTTGTATGAAGATAAGGTTGTCACCATCTCTATAAAAACTGAAGCTTATGTGGTTAATCTGAAGTTAGCTTCTAAAGAGATCCCTATAAGTTTGAGTTTTGAGGTTTGCATAATCTATGAAGATGAGAGAAATGAGAAGGTTTTGAATATGATGTGTAGTATGAAATTCATGCCTGTCATGGGATTAGGAAAGAACCAAAGCGGACTCTCAGAATTTATGGAGTGCAAGGTACCCATTTTGAAGCATAGGGTAGGATTTGAGGAGACTGGTGATTATGAGGAAGAAATTAATGTTTAGGATCAGCTCATAAAGAAAGAGGAAGAGGTTATGGTCAAGAGAAAGGCTTTGTGGGAGACTTTTGTGAGGGAAGGCACTAGATATCTATACAATAAGGCTTTGGAACCTCTGTTGATGGTTGGAGAAGTAATCTAGGGATTTAAAATTTTTTTTGAATTCATGAATAAAGTTGAGAAAGTTACTACTAAAGAAGTACTTATGTCAGAACTGGTATTGATTGAGGAAGAGTTAGAGGAGAACATCACTGCTCTAGAATTGAAAGACATCGATGATCAAAGCAAGGAACTGGATTTTAAAGCCTATGTCCTCAATTCCATCATAGATGTCTTTTATGATGACTTTGATGTCTCTTTTGCTACTTTATTTGAAATTGATGACTTGTCCTTTTCCAAAGTAAATGCAATGAAGTCTAACTTTGCTTATTTATATGATGTGTTTCCTAATGGTTATTCTATTTATAATAATCATTTTATGCATATGTTTGACATTAATTCCATGAAAAATAAATCATTTAATTTAGGCATGAATGATAATCCTAAAAATATACTACTTGCTTTTAATCTAACTCAGGATGAGAGGAAAAAAAATGAAAGAAACACAAATAAAAAGATAGAAATTATCTTAATAGGGTTATGAGGATATGCCTAGGATCAACACGGAGATCTCTAAACATAGAATACCTATATATCCTCATATATCATTAGTAAAATAGAAGAAGAGGAGGATAAGGCCAAAATGGGCTCTTTTGGTTAAATAAGAAGTTAAGAAGCAGATAAAGGAAAAGTTTTTGGAGGTAGTGGAGGACACCCAATGGTTAGTAAACATAGTCCCAATCCCCAATAAAGATGGCAAGGTTAGAATTTGTGTGGACTACCGAGATCTGAATAAGGCTTGCCCTAAAGATGATTTTCCACTACCACACATTGGTCGATAGCATGACTTTTAGTGTAATGTACTCTTTCATGGATGGGTTCTTAAGGTAAAACTAGATCATAAAGGCAGTAATAGATAATCTGAAGACGTCTTTCACCACTAAGTGGGGCATCTATTATTATCTGGTGATGCCATTTGGACTAAAGAATGCAAAAGCTACTTATTAAAGGATGGCGATCGCTCTGTTGCACATTCTGATCCACAAAGAGATAGAAATGTACATACATGATATGATGTTGAAGTCTACAACTAAAGAAGGGCACTTTGAGGCTCTAGACAAGTTCTTGGGTTCTTGGCAAGCGTATAAAAGTAGAACCTCAAATAGAATCAAAAGAAGTGTATTCTTGGGGGTGACATCTAGTAAACTATTGGGACACATTATCAATCAAAAAGGAATAAAAGTGGACCCATATAAGGTTAAGGCGATTAGAGAAATGCCCACACTAAAGAATGAAAAAGAAGTTAGAGGATTAATAGGGTGCTTATAGTATATTAGTAGGTTCATAACTAAGTTGACTACTATTTGTAAGTCGATCTTCAAGCTTCTAAAGAATAATCAACTTGTGATATGGGATGACAAATGTCAATAAGCTTTTAAAACTATTAATAACTATTTGATGAATCCTCCCATCTTACAACCACAAAAGCTATGTAAGCCCTTAATCCTCTATCTAGTGATTGAGAAAAATGTAATTAGGGCAATGCTAGCTCAAGAAAATAAAGGGAAAGTTGAAAATGTAATGTATTACTTGAGCAAAAAGCTCCTGCAGTATAAAGCCAATTACAGTCTTGTAGTAAAGGCATGTCTAGCTATGATTTGGGTGATAAAGAAGCTCCGATACTACTTCCAATCTTATAGAGTATAGGAAATTTCTAAACATAATCCCATTTGGTAACTTCAATAAACTCCCTTGCTCATAGGAAAACTAGCTAAATGGTTAGTGTTGCTCACCAAATTTAACATAGATTATATGGCAAAGAAAGTAGTAAAGGAAGGACGGTAGCACACTTTTTAGTGCAAAATCTAGTAGTTGATGAACAAAAACATGAATTGGAATTTCTTGATGAACATTTGGGGGTAACAGGGGTACAAGGATGGAAAATGAACTTTGACGGAGCTGTCAACAATAAAAGGGCTGGCATTGGTGTAATCATGATCACACTAGAATGAGAAATAATCTCAATGATAAAAAAAAGGCTCAAATTTAAAGTAATAAATAATCAAGCAGAATATAAGGCCGACATCTTCGATTTGGAAGCCCTGCGCAGTATAGAGGCAAGGGATGTTACTGTGTACATGGATTCTATATTGGTTATAAAATAGGCTTCTAATGAGTGAGAAGTAAAGGAAGACAGGTTGTGTCTGTATTGGGATTATTTGGCTACATTTTTATTATCCTTTACTTAGTGAAAATTTATATATGTACCTAGAGAAGAGAATGTCGACTAGAGTTCACTTGAGATGTGTTAATGAAGATGAATCCTAAAAACTTATGGAAGTGATCCATGAATGAGTGTGCGGGTAATATATGAATAGGATAGTCCTAATAAAGAAAATAGCTCGTAAAGGTTATTTTTGGATTACTATGGGAACAGATGCATCAAGTTTGTAAAGAAGTGCCACAACTGTCAAACTTATGCAGATGTAAGCCATTTGCCATCTATGGAGCTCTAGGGAATGACTTCTCCTTAGCCATTTGCAGTTTGGGGAATTGATATCATATGAGAGATAAGGCTAAGAGTCTGAAATGGTCATCGATGCATTATCATGGCAATAGACTATTTCTCCGAATGGGTTGATGTTGAGTCCTATACTATTGTTACCTCGAAACAAATGTCGAGGTTTATCGAGAAGAATATAATCTATAGATATGGGCTATCGTATCACATTGTTATTGATAATGGTGTTCAATTTCAAGTAGAGATGGCTGCACTGTTAATAGACTAAAAAATTAAGCATCACAAATCATCTTCGTACAGGCCACAGGTGAATGGGGCAATGGAAGCTACAAATAAAAATGTGAAGAAAATCCTAGCCAAGATGATGGAGAATTACTGGGGTTAGGCAGATTACTTATAGTTTCCATTATAAGGATATATAACTACTGCCAAAATGTCAACAGTCATCACTCTGTATTCCTTAATATATGGGTGCGAAGCTATGTTGCCAATAGGGGTTGAGCTTTTATCATTAAGGATTCTATTAGAGTCCAACATCCTCGAGTACCAATGAGTGGAAAGTCAACTGGCACAATTAACGTTACTGGATGAGAAAAGGATGGGAGCTATGTATCACTCTAAGCTATATCAAAAGAGGATAGCCCAAGCTTATAATAAGAAAATCAAGCTAGGAAGGATCAAAGAGGGAGATTTAGTGTTAAAGCTTACAGAGCCGATTATGACCAACCCGCAAGGGAAATTCACTATCCTATCTAACATCAAAGGGAATGAATTCCGAGAGCCTATTAACCTGGACAAGCTCAAGAAGTACTTTCTAAAAAAGTCTTACTAGGGAGAAAACCTTAAAAAGAGGCTGCCTAGGCAAAAGTTAGAGATAAAAAAATGAAAAAAAAAGTCCTATTAGATTGAAACCCTGAAAGGGTGATCTAGGCAAAACTAAAGGACATATAAAGAGAGAGAGAGGAAAAATGGTTAGTCAAAAAACTTGTAAGGGAAAGCCAACTAACGACATGGGATGTATCTTTTTAATTTATGTCAGCAATAATTTAATAAGTTGGGGTACCCGCAAGTAAAGAATAATGGCTCGGTCCTCCACTGAGGCTGAATATAAAGCCATTGCACATACCACTAATGAACTAAACTGGCTATGCTCTCTCATGAAGGAACTTCATTTGCCGTTTGACAAGCCTACTTTATGGTGTGATAATCTCAATACTACTTATTTAACTTCTACTCCTATCTTTAACTTGTAATCCAAACACTTAGAAATTGATTTTTATTTTGTTCATGATAAGGTGACAGCAAATGCAAGGCAAGTGCAGTATCTAAGCTCCCAAGATCATATTACCAACCTCTATACCAAGTCTCTCCCATCATGGTAATTTTTCAATCTTAGGAACAAGTTGTCTATCTGTTCAGCTCCCATACAACTTAAGGTAGGGTGATAGGATAACTATAACAACTTTGTATACCAGTTATGTTATGGTAGAACTCTATCTCTTAGCTACTTGTATTATAGATTAGTTACACTATATATCCTGTATATATTCGTAATCAATACAATACACTAAGCTAAGATCATCTTCTCACCATGTTCACATAAATATCACTTTTAAAATCATATGATTTCTTATGATCCAAAAAATTTATTATCATTTACAACCACTTAATTGAAGTTTTAGCTATGTTATATGGAATGTATGTTGATGTAAAATTTTTTAAATGTTTTTGATTGAGAGAGCTAGTAAGAAATTGAATTCATAACCTATGGTATTTTACAAAACAATTGAAATTCAAATTAGGTTAGATGCAAACAGAGGTTAAAGGAGAGAAGAAGTATTACATAGAGTTTTCAAGTGGGAGCCGTAGAATTTAGACAGTTAAGGATATGTTGGCCAGCACACTCCACCTATGAGTTAGTTTTATAAAATGTTTGTTGAGTTATATATAAATGATGATTTTCATATAATAGATATAATAATAAAGTTGAATATATAAATTTAATTATGCTTATGAATTTTACTCACAAGCATGATTTTTTATTTTATTACTGTTAAGGATTTTAGAAATTTTTTTGCTAGTTTCATTTTATTTTATTTTATTTTATATATAAAATAAGTATGTTTTGGTGAAAATGGTAGAACATGTTACCTAGTAAGTGTGACTAGGACCACGTGTGCATTGGTTAAAATCTTGGGTTTATTATGTATTGGTTATTAGCTCGATGGAGCATGATCTCTCGAGCAGTGATATGAATTTAGCCTGGTGGAGCTTTATTTCTCAGGCAGTGTTATTATCGATTGGACTCAATGGAGTTTGTTCTCTCAGGCAGCATGTGGATTGGACTTAGTGGATCTTGTTCTTTCGGGTAGTATTTGGATTGAGCTCGGTGGAGCATATTCTTTCAGGCCTAAGTTGAGCATGTTCTCTAAGAATATCAATAGTAGGCTTGAGGTTTAGAGTTCTACCATAATTTCCACTGAAGATTTTAATTCATATGAATTTTGGATAAGGAATTTTATATAAAGAGAATTATAGATTTTGGAAAGAAATTTTATAAATAAATAACTTTTAGCAAAATAAAGGATTTTTAAATGTTTATTTATTTAGTGGATTTATTGGTTTTAAACAAGTATTTTTTTTGTAAACCAACATGCATTTTATAACATTAATTCATTCAATAAGGTCTGATTCCCTTCAATTTTAATTTTTTCAAGACCCCTCAGTTAGTTTGGTAGTTACCACCATCTGTGTTGGGTTTCTTCTTCTTTGACTATTTTGCGTAGGTTTCATTAATACAAGTCTAGACACTACAGTAGTTAAATGGCTTATATAAATTATATTTATGATATGGTATTTTTAAATACTATCTTGTGAATTATTGTGGATTTGGTATAGATTATGGTTTTATTATGAAGCAGTGTTAATTAAAAACATATTGGAAGTGTTATTTCTTTTCTACAGGTTTTGGTTTTTTCCCTATATAGAGGAAATTGTGCTGAATTTTCTTTAAAATTATAAAATTAGTTGATTTTATTGTGAAAAAAGTTTTTTGGCTTACTATGGGTTTCCCGTTTTCTAGTGCCAAACATGTGCCTTAGGGGTTCAGGCCTTGACAAGAAGGTTAAGGTAGTGGCTCTTAAGGAGTAAAGAAAGAGGTAGGTTATTTGGGTTAAATATTTTGGTGGCTACCCAACTTTACACTTATTTCATTTTGGGTACTAAACTTCAATTCATTTCTTTTTGGTAACCAAACTTTGATTTAAGTATCATAAGAGGTTACCTATTGACGTATTGCTAATGTGGCAGCCGGACTTGGAATATTCAAAGAATATTTGCCACATTAGCATGCCAACTCAGCACCTCATATTGGTAATTGAAATGGAATAAATTAAAATATAGTTGGACAACCATTAATATATTGAATCCTAACAAATAATTAATAATTTTTTATCTTCTAATTATAATTACCATTATATTATATATTTATTATAATATAACTTAGTCTCATTTATTAATATAATTTAATATAAATTATTAATAATTTAATGATATTATAAAATTATTATTATTTTAATTTTTATAATTATAATAATAATTATTACTATATATGCAGCATTATAAACTAGAAGGTCATCCCTTATGACTCATTAACCTATATTTTGATAATGGCATTATACTTGTACAATTTGAAACATAACTTTTTTTAAAAAATTTTGAAGGCATTTTTTTTATAAATAATTAAATAAGTGTTCAAAGTTTTTTACAAATTAGCTTTTGATTTAATAAATTATATAGTTTTTATGTTTGAATTATATATTTGATACTAATTAAAGGTGATAGTAAAATAACTATATTTTAAATTTTATTGGTACAAATTTGTTAACTTTTATGGACATTTAATTTAATATCGCTTTTGTCAGTAAATTTTTTTTTTCATTTTGACATGGTTAATTGATGGGTTAAATATGATTCTTTTAATATAGGTCAAATAAATTTCTTGATATGGTTAATTATGTTAAACACTAAAGACTCAAACAATATTTATTAAACTCTCTTACACACTTAGAAGCTTTGCTTCCTTACACTTCTTATTCATTCTTTTTCTTTGATGTATAAACCTCTTTATAAGAGGCCCTATTTGTACTACTAGAGAATTAATCCAAACCATTCAAATAAACAAATACAATTAAAGTCTAACCATACACTTAAAAGTAATACAACTCACACCAACTAATCTTAATAATTTCTCATACCAACTAATAATAATTAATCACCTAACTTAGGAACTTTTTTAGTAGACTTAGTTAAAACAAGTTTATTTCTCAATACTCCCCCTTAAACTTTTTTTTTAATAATACCAAGTGTGTTTCTCAATTTGACAAAGTCTTCTTTCTTTAATCGCTTGGTAAAGATGTATGCGATTTGATATTGAGACTTTACATATTCCAATTTCACATCTTGCTTTATAATGCATTCTCTTATATAATGATACCGAGTATTGATATGTTTGCTCCGATCTTGATACGTTAGATTCTTAGCTAAAGCAATTACTAACTTGTTTTCGACATGAATCTCTATTGGTTCTACTTGTGACATGTTCAATTCCTTCAACAAATTTCAAAGCCAAATTGCATGACTAACATACATTGTAGCAACAACATACTCAGCTTCATGTATTGACAAAGTGGCAATTGGTTACTTCTTTGACATCCAAGCGAAAGCAATGTCTCCTAAGAAAAACACAAAACTAGTTATGCTTTTTTTATTATCGTTATCTCCAGCCTAATCACTATCACTATATCCAACAAGCTTGTAATCATCAGAAAAAAAATAATATAAGCCAAAATCTATTGTACCTTTAAGGTAGCGAAGAATTATCTTTATAGCCTTGAAATGAGTGGTTGTTTAAGTCTCCATGTAATGACTCACAAGTCCTGTTGCATAGAGAATTTCAGGCCTTGTACAAATTAGATATCACAAAAATTTAACTAGACTCTTAAAAAGTGTTGGATCAACCTTTTCTGCTTCATCATTTTTTAATAACTTCATTTTGTACTCCATCAGTGTGCTTATTGGGTTGCAATCATCCATCTTGAATTTCTTAAGGATCTCCTTTGTCTAGCTTTCTTGTGAGATGAAAATCCCATCTTTCTTTTACTTGACTTCAATGCTAAAGTAGTGTGCCATTAATCTAATATCTGTCATCTTGAATTCCATTATCATTTCTTTTTTGAAATCTTTGAACATGCTAAGGTTACTATCGATAAAAATTAAATTGCCACATACAGGCACACAATCAAAACATCTCTCTCTTTGATTTTGAAATAGAGGGCATATTCATATGGACATTTTATGAAACCACTCTATTGAAAATAATTGTCAATTCTACTATTCTATGCTCTGGGAGCTTGCTTCAATCCTTAAAGAGCCTTTTTTAATTTTAGGACTTTGGATTCTTGTCCTTTGACTTCAGAGCCTAGTGGTTGCTGAATGTAGACTTCTTCTTTAAGAGCTCCATTTAGAAAAGTAGAATTTAAATCCATCTAATGAATCTTCCACCTATTTTGAGTTGCTAAAGCAATAATTAGTCTTATAGTCTTTAAGCTTTAAATAAGAGCAAATACCTTATCGTAGTCAATTCTAGCTTTTTGACTATAGCCTTTAGCAACTAGCCTTACTTTATGCTTTTTGACCTCTCCTTTTGCATTCTTCTTTGTTTTATAGACCTTGTAGATGGCGGGGTTTAGTGCACACCCAAGATTTTAGCAACCGCGACACTGTTTGAGCTCAGGGCTCTAGAGAACACACTAACCATTGTTACAAAGACATGGCGTGGAGATAAGGAGTCACCATCTAGGGTAATAACTAGGACAAATTGAAAAGGTGGTACTCAATTCCCTAAAAGAAAGCTAGCACCATAACCAGGAGATTCTGGGTACGAAATACCAACTTCTTTTAGTCTTGTGTTCTTTTAGAATTACTTTATGAAATACTATATTATCCTCTATTTACATGCAATTTCATATAAACTCTTATTCTAGCAATTAACTCCAAGGCAAACCAGTCATGAAAATACAAGTAAATCATGCATTCATTCAAACATATAATCCCTAAGTTAGTCTAATCTATATTAATTTTAATTAATGAGCTAAATCTACATGTTTTTAACTTACAAGTGAGCTAAAGACTAATGGGCCTAATTCCTTTTAATTTTAATTAAATGAACCTAAGTCTATTTATTTTAATTCTAAAAATGGGCCTAAATCTACAAATTATGAAGTATTTAAATTAATGGGCCTAGTTCTATGTGTTTTAATTCTAAGGTAATCTTAAATCTACAAATTATGAAAAGGCTTAAATTAAGTGGGCTAAGTCTAAATTAATTACATTAAATTAGGTAGGCCTATGTCTAATTTACTAAATAGGCCTAAATCACCTCTAACCTAAAAATCTAATTAATTATGGGCCTAAAATACATTTTAATTAATTAAACCTAAAAAAACCTAAATTTAAATGGGTTAAAGCCTAATGTGGGCACAGGGCCCCAAACACATAAACATAAGTAAATAAGCCCAAAAATAATTAAAAAATGCTAACATAAACAAATAAAATATATTAAAACAATTAAATTAAAGATCAAACAACTAATTAAATTAATTCCTTCTAAAACCCTAATTTTCATTAACATGCAACCTAAATTAATCTACTTCCTCCATTGATTTTAATTAATTACCCAATTGAAACCCTAATTTTACCAACCAATTAATCAACAAAAGCTTACAATCACACACACGTAATTTCACTATTCCCACTATTGGGGCTATTACAATAATCTATTGAAAATAATAATAAAAATAATTAATACAATCCTAAAAACATAAATTAAATAAAGAAATTAAATAAAAAATTAAAAAGAACTAAAAACTAAATCTACAAGGTTTTATCCATGGCATTCCATGGACTTCTCATGGATTCAATCCTCCAAACATGATCATCATGTATTTTCCTCCATAATCACCATAGAAAACAAAATAATGATTAGTGAATAAATTATAACAATACTTTAAATAAAATTAAAAATCAATAAAAAATAAAGAAAGAAATAAGTCAAAAAAATAGAATAAGGAGAAGATGATGCTTATGGATGGTTTTAATGGAATGCTCCTCAAATTTTGTAAAATCACTGTTCTTGATAGGTCTTCGAATCTTGTTCTTCAAAAATCCTCTAAAGATCTTCAATTAATCAATTAAGCAAAAGAAATTTTTTAGAGAATGCAGATGCTCTTTTTCCTTTTTTTTTTCTTTTTTTTTTCATCTCCTTCTTTCTCTTTTTCATTTTTTTTTGTTTTTCCTTTTCCATTTTTCTTCTCCCTCTTGTTATTCCAGAAGCCCAAACACCTCCTTTTATAGTGAAACATCCTTCAAACCCTATGTATAAATTGATTCCTAAAAGATTTCTATTTTCTTAATTATCAAAGATAATTTTAATAGAATTTCATACCAATTAGGACTCAAGAAAAATATTTTTATTTTCTAGAAAATTTGAAAACTAGATGGAAAAGGTCTAATTCTGACTAGAATTGTGTAATTCCGATCAGAATTACACAATTTCGATCAGAATTAGTGTAATTCCGACCACTTTTTTTAACTTTTAATTGTAAAAAGGTTCATGAAAGAATTTAAGTTTTGCAATTAGATCTTTAAAAAGAATTGAAATTTAGTCCATGAAAATATTAAATTCTTTCTTTGAAAAATGCAATCAGACCTCTGAAGTTTCAAAGTTCAAGTATCGAAGACCTATTCATGAAATTTTCATCATTGGAGTCATTTGTCGCATCCATAACTCATCATTCCAAAATTGGGTGTCTACAGTTGCCCCCTTTTGTCACTATTTGCTTGACAAATTATGGCAAAACAAACTAGCACTCAATTTCTTAATTAAAAGTTAGGATACTTACCTATACTCCATGAAGCTTTTGCTTATGAACTTGCTATACTCAAATGTACAACATTGACTTGAAATGACACATTATATTTGGTCATATAATATTGATTATACTTAGTCGTATAATCTTGGGTGAAAGGGACTCATTGCACTTGGTCATACTATATCGACTATACTCGAACGTATAGTCTGAATTGAAAAGGAGCATCACAATTGGTCGTATGATGCTGAAAGTACATTGTAACCGGTCGTACAATGCCAACTATACTTGGACGTATAGTTTATATTAAAAAGTTACATCATACTCAGTCATATGATGCCGATTATTCTCGGTCATATAATATGATTCGAAGAATACATTGTACTCAGTCGTATAATGCCAACTACACTCAATCATATAGTCTGAGTTTGAAAATACATTGTACTTGGTCATACACTGCCGACTACACTCGGTCGTATAGTCTAAATTGAGAATGTAATGTATTCAATTGTACAATGCTAACTACACTTAGATGTATAGTCTGTATTGAAAAGAAACATCATACTCAGTCGTATGATGCCGATTATGCTCAGTTATATAATCTTGATTGAAACTACATTGTACTCGGTTATACAATGTTGACTACACTTGAACGTATAGTTTGTATTGAAAAGAAACATCACACTCGGTTGTATGATGTCAATTATACTCGGTTGTATAATCTTGATTTAAACTACATTGTACTCGATCGTACAATGCCGACTACATGCAGACGTATAGTCTGTATTGAAAAGAAACATCACACTTAGTCGTTTGATGTTGATAATACTCAGTCTTATAATCTTGATTTAAACTACATTGTACTGGTTGAACAATGCTGACTACATTTAGACGTATAGTCTGTATTGAAAAGAAACATCACACTCGATCGTATGATGCCGATTATACTTAGTCATATAATCTTGAATTCTCTTATTTGATTATACTACAATCCATAATTACTTACGATTAGCTACAATCTTTTCATTTCTCACTGATGGCGCTATAATCTATAATTGCTCGCGACTAGCTGTAACCCTTTCGTTGCTCACTGATGATGCTGCAGTCCATAATTGCTTGTGATTAGCTGCAACCCTTTCATTGCTCACTAATTATGCTACAATCCATAATTGCTAGTGAATTGGTTGTAATCCTTTCATTGCTCGCTTACGATACTACAGTCCATAACTACTCACAAATTGACTACAATCCTTTCATTGCTTGCCTTTGATGATGCTACAGTCCATAACTACTTGTGATTAGTTGCAACCCTTTTGTTGCTCACCAATGATAATGCTATAGTCCATAACTGCTCACTGATGATGCTGCAACCCATAATTTCTTGTAAATTGATTACAATCCTTTTATTGCTCACCTTTAATAATGCTACAATCCATAACTGCTCTCGAATTTGGTTGTTTGAGTTTAATGCTTTTAATTATTTATACTAACTGACTCTGAATTTTGCTATGATGACTAATTAGAATTTATTTACTGACTAATTTCAATTTCCCTGTGCTAACCATCTCTATAAGTTGGGTGCACTTTCTTTTGGATTTACAACTCCTACATACTTGTTGAAGTTAGTTTCAATCATGATGAATGCGCAAAAGTACCTTATAGTGTTGAAAATTTATGAGAAAATTCATCACTTTTCATGAGATAGCGTGCACTCAGCAAATCTCACTATTTTTAATTTTCATGACTATCATTTATTTGCCATTTGCAGAGGTCAGAGGCATCATTAACCATCTTATGCTGAGAGCATGTCTTTTACCAAGTAAAGAGCTTACTTCCACACCTAATTTTAAGGAGAATTTACTAAACAAAACTCATGGAAATTGAGCATAAAAAGATCAAATTTTGAGTATCAAAATAGCCTTTGAATTATTTTTTATGCTTTCCTTCCTTATTTGAGTATTCCCTCGCCTTTCTTATATTACTCAGCATGGATACCATTGGAAAGGTCCTTTGGATACTCATACTTATATAAAGCATTGGAGTAAAATAGAGCAATTTTTTCTGGCATGGTCCTCTTTTAGTATTCCCCTGCCGTTCTTGTATTAATCAGCATGGATATCGCTAGAGGTTTCATGTTGATAATCTTACTTATTTTGGAGCATTGGAGTAAATTATACTTGCTCTTATTTTGATTCTCCTCTTAGTGTTCCCCCTCCTTTCTCATATTATTCAGTGTGGACACCATTAAGGGATTTTGTATTCGTACTCATTTCTAAGCATTGGAGTAGATTATATGCACATTTATCATTTGAAAGACTGAAATGATACTTTGAAATTCAAGCAATTTATGATTCATATCCACAGATTTTGTTTTTACATTTTCTTCCCCTTGTTTAGGTGTAAAGCAAGCATTAGATTGATTAGAGTTTATATGCTCTTAACATAAAGTTGTTAACTAAACATTTGAATTCTGCGAGGCTAATAAAAAAGAGCCACTATAATCAAAAGTCATGAGATAGGCTTTTCGCACACGATCTCATAAAGTGGATGAATTTACTTTCAATTTGTAAATTTTATGATTGAGATGGTTCTTTATTATAGAATCTAAGGAAATAAAGTTCTGTTACTTCCCTTTATTATCTTGATGAGTGTTTGCCATGCAAGATGATACTTTTGATGAATGATTAGCATTTGCAATCTTTCCCATTCTTGTTAATGTATCGATTCCTTTCACCTTCTTCATTCTCTTTTGTTCTTCCCTGCATAAACTACCTTAAGTTAGTATGGTCTATTCACAAGTGAAGAAATTTTGTCAAAATACAATGTTTTTTTTTTTTGCATTATTCCCTTTAGATTTGTCACTGATCGTAGGGTCATGATACTCCACCATTTAAGTTGAGGCTTTGGGCTACATTTGTATTTCCGCCATTCCATTAATGCTATGGTAGAGTGCTTCATTTCTCTTCTTAATATCTCCTATAAAAAAAATTTCAGGAGTTAGAGATCTTATTTTATGATCAAATGATTTTTCAGAGTGCATTCATTTCAAGTTTTGAGTGCATTCTTCCCTTTTATAGGGCCAACGAATGTATGGCTGACATATTGGACCTTCTCATCACCATATTGCATACCCTACATTGGTCTAATTATTATGGAGAGATATTCTTGATGATGCTTCAAATGAGACTATGAAGATGGATGTTGAATCTGAGGAGCTTGAATGTCCTATCCAGCCTCTTAAAGTCACCAGGATGATGCTTTTACAATTGTCACTATTGGTGATATTCCTTTATTAGATGGGTTCATGATTTATTAGGCTCCTGAGGTCTAAAGTCCCATTGAGCATCAGGTTCACCTTGATAGTGTTACCTTTTCTCTCATATATGAACATTCTGAATACCTTGCTGCACTTTTATAACACTAATTTTGAATGTTAGTAGTAAAGTATTTGCATAATCTTACCTAAGCTTAAAGACTTTATTATTCAAAACAAGTATTTTATAATAAATGTATGCAAGTGTATGCATGTTATATATGACATGCATGATCCTAATGGGTCTTCTGTTTGGAACAGAGCTATGTTCGCAGCTTAGAGTGTGAGAACGAGGTGCCTTATCAACTACTTATAGGTTTGAGCATTGATTGCTTCACTGTTGGTACTTTTGATGTCAAAGCATCTTAATACAGTTCATCAGACTAATGACTAGGCTAGTAAGTGGAGTCCATAGCTTGACACTGGAGCTTGTGATTAACCGATACACTATTGAACTTTTCTTTTTGTAATTGCTTTTGATGTATGATAACTGATGTATTTGTATGCTTCTTTTTACCTCGAGATCTCTTCTATTGGCTCTTATACTTTGATGTTCCTTTTTCGCTCTTTGAATGCAGTCTTACTGTTTTGTAATTTGCCCCCCGAAGCTACATCTTACCCCCAGTTTCATTTTGAATTCATTCAAGCTATTCAAGTAGTCACTTTTTTTCCTTTTCATGTGTAAGAGACTCGGTTTGGTCACTATTTTTATTGATCCTTTGTCTTACTAACCTTATTAGTTACAGTCTCATGTATTGAAGATGCAAAGGAGTGGGCAAACTGATTGAAGTGAGTTCTTGATAATGAAATTAACTGGACTTGCACTTTGAAAAATTCTTGAGTAGAATTGTCATGACCCGAACCCAAGGGCACGTTACCGGTACTAGGGAATGGGAAAGCATAAAGGTACCAAAACTCGTAGTAAGCCTTAAAAGAAAAACACGAAATATTTAAACTTTAAAACCTCACAATAAAATGATTAAATCATAATGCACATTATCAAACTAATTTTTCTCAATATAATTAAACCATAATATCATAGTGTATAAAATAAATAAATATCATTAATTATATAAAATAGTATCTCTGTACATAAATCTTAATACATAATATCCAAATTTAAAATATGCAGTTATACAGTTCTCTACTGCGATACACAAATACTAATACAAATACAACTATATAGACCTACATAAAATAGTCGGTGATGAAGCTACACAGCGTAGAGAAGTAGGCCTAACAAAAGACTCCCAAACTCCTAAAAAAAATTGAAGGGAGTCAGACCACACTGAGTAAGTTAATAAAGGAAATGAATGCAGCTTGAAAATCTCCTTTAAAATAAGTTTTTTTATAAAAATAAAATATTCATAATTTTATTCAACTCATTTAATATACATATAAGAAATCCATTTTTCAAAAGGAAAGAAATAAATATTTAAATGTTTTTTTAAAATATTTCAGTATAAAAACTAGGTAGAACCCGATTTATTAATTTTTAACAGCCATACAACTCACTTAAATCCAAGATTGCTAGATCCCGAGAGCAAAACATCACTAGGATGCACATCCCCAGTCATATCATTTAATCTAATATCACTGGTTGAGTCCGAGAGCAAAGCATCACCAGACCATCGGCCTCAATGATTTAATAAATATTAATCCAACTATACTGGCGATGTCCGAGAGCAAAGCATCACCAAACCTTTGGCCCCAATATTTATTAAATAATCAAATATTATATTATTGGCGGTGTCTCAGAGCAAAGCATCACCAGACCATCGGCCCCAGTAATATAATTAAATACAATCACATATTTTACCGATGCGCAAACGGTCTTAATGAAACCCATCAGGTAGCCTATTCTACCATAGTTTAATTGAAATAAATGAAATTAAATAAAAAAATAAAAATTACAATAAATAAAAATAAAATAAAATAAACCAACTATAATTTAAATCATGCATCATTATTTAAAAGTACCAACTAGAATCTCATAAATATATAATTCATCAAAATTGAATATAATTTAAATTAAAAGACCTGACACTCAAATCAAATATTAAATTATAAGATGAAGACGCTCCTCTGATACGTCATGTCCGACCTCGACAGGTAGATGCAACTGAAGGGGTGACTAAAAGATAGAAAAGGAAAATGACAATTAGAAAATAGAACCCTAACCTCTAGAATTCTAAGGAAGACTCAATTCGAACTCAAAATAACAAGTTTAGAATTGACTCGGTGTCACATTTTACAAGAAATCTATCAAAAATTTAGTAGAGTTTTCTCTGTAAAATGGACATCCCTCTACTAAAGTAGAGTCAATCCTGCAAGTAAGCACACTTCTAAATTTACACAAGCTCAACTCGGGTTGGGACCCCAAACTACACAATCCCCAACCGAGGTTCACAATCCACCCAAAATAAATAATTTAAAAATAAATAGTTAAAATCATTAAAAATCCTTAAAATACTCAAAATGCCACAATGTAATTTATTTAAATAATAAAACATTAAAACTAATTATTTTTCCAAATTAGATAATTGTAATACCCTATATATTTATTTAAATAAAGGGATTTTTAAATAGTGTTATTAATAATTACTTTTGCATTATATTATATTTATGTTAATATTATTTTAGGGTTATCAATATATGTGAGTATTATTTATTTAATGTCTAGAATTCCATTGTCTATTATTATCATTATTATTATTATTATTGCTATTTTAAACTATATTAAATTTTATGACTATATATGCGTTTCTATGTACATGCACATATACATATATATATATATATATATATATTGGGTCAAATATTATTTTAGGTGTGTGTGCATTAAAATAATTTGTGTATATATATATGTGTATGTAGTATATGTATATATATATACTAATATTTACCTATACACACATACATGCATAATTATATATTAATATATATATGAATAGTTTATAAAATAATATATATATATATATATGTGTGTGTGTGTGTGTGTGTGTGTGTGTGTGTGTGTGTGTGTGTGTGAAGAGATGGACCAAAACCGAGACAACAACAAAAAACAAAACAAAACAAAACAAAACAGATAGAAAGAAAGAAAGAAAACGAGAACAGGGAAGAAGCTTCCCGACCCAGCCCCTGCAGAAAGAAAACGAGAACAGGGAAGAGGCTTCCCGACCCAGCCCCTGCAACCTTCCCTCTCTGTCCCTCACCATCTCTCCCTTCTTCTTCACTGCGATGTTCGTCCTGCCACTACCAGAAACACCATTGCCCCTGCGGGAAGGAGCTTCAGGAGGTGCTGCTGTCGTTGCCTCCCGTTTTCTTCCTCTGTCAGCTCGAACCCAAGCTGATCCGGTGCCACCCAAGCTGATCCGGTGCCACCCAAGCTTCCCCAACTTCCCTCATCCTCTTAGGTGTCCGTCCAAGCCAAGAGCCGCTGCTGTAACTCACCTCCGGCACTGGAATTGGATGTTGAAGGTGACTTGCTCAGTGTTGTTTTTAAGTTGCTGTCACGTTGTTTTCTGGTTGTTGATCAAATTTGAATGTTGATTTTAGGTTTTTTTTTAGTATATGTTGGATTATGCCAATAAATTGCTTCAATTTGAATTTTTAAGTATTTTTCTTAATTTTCCTTAATTTACAGAATTTTTGCATAATTTTTATTTAATATTTTTAGTTGATTTATTGGGTTTTATTTGGTTTAATTAGTAAAATTAGAGTAATTATAGTTAATTGTTCTTGGTATATTAATTTTATTTAAGGTTTTAGAATTTTGGTGTTAATTAGAGGTTTACATAAATTTTAGGTATTTAATGGGTAATTATGTTAATTTCGAAAATTATTGTGAGAAATTATGAAATTTTAATAATTGAGGTTATTAGTGAATGTTATTAATTTTAGAACTCAAATTATGATTTTTGTGATTTTTATACTATTTTTATAAATATTTTTGAGTTTATGCCAAATGTGATTTTTAGGTTAAATTATATTTTTAGAAGAAATTATTGGTTGGTTTTATGTTTGAATTATATTAGGAAGACTAATTTTGAGAAAAATAATTTTTGGGATGATAAAATAATTTTAAGGAATTATTTTTAGTACTAATAGCACATTATGTAATTTATGTATTTTAAGGGTAAAAATGTAATTTTACGCTAAATATAGTTAAATATATATTTTAATTAGTTTTATTAATATTTAAGGGGTTTAGACAATTTTTATAAATTAATTGGTATTTTTACCTAAGTAGTGTAAATTTTAAATATTAAATTCCAAATATTATATATATATATATATATATATATATATATATATATATATATATATATATATATATATATATATATATATATATATATAAAATACATTATAATGGATTTAAATTGGGTTATAATTATATTTTGATGATGGAATGCAAATTTAGTTGTTTAATTTTGAATAATTGAGATTTTATATATTTTTAGTATATATGTATGTGAAATATGTATTTTGAGAAATAAGTGTTATTAATTCTTGATATTTTGTTGAGTTGTGATCTTGGTTGGGGCTAAATGTAGTTTTGGGAGCCCGACTCGAGTGTGGATGTTCGTGGATATTAGAAGTGCATTTTTATATAGGTCTGGCTCTACCTTTGGTAGAGAGATGTCCATTTTACAGAGGAGACTCTGCCGAAATTTCGATAGATTTTCTCGTAAAACGTGATATTCATTGTGTATTTCTACCGTTAGTTAGGTTATATCCTATCTATCGAGTCTTGTCCGATTTTCCTCGAGTCAGCCTGGAATTTCATTATTTTTTTGATTTTTGATATCAATTCCATAGTCATGTTTTAAGAATCGATTTGTTATTTTTTTCTTTTAGAGCATATCGGAGCAAAAGCAATGAGACCGAGGCAGACGCGTGGTCGTCAGCCTTCGAATTCATCTTATAAGTCGATAGAACGATCTGTGCATGTGTTTTAATTAGCAAATGCGTGCGCTATTATTTTAATATTAATTATATGATTTATTTAATTTAATGTTGTTATTTAAGATTTAAACGCATTTTATTTATTTAAAATCAATTTTGAGAAATTTTGGTAGAACGGGCTACCTGGTGGGCATCACCAAGACTATGTGCACATGGTAGAGATTGAGAGATGGATCCGAAATATATATGATTGGTGAATGTTAAACTGGGATGGGTGCCTCGGTGGAAGCCTTTGCTCTCGGGGACCGCCAGTCATTGTAAGGTTGATAATGGACTGGGATGGGTGCCTTGGTCAATGTCTTTGCTCTTGGGGACCGCCAGTGCCATATATTTGGATTAAGTGAATGACTACGACTTGGTACCTTGGTTGATGCCTTTGCTTTTGGGGACCGGTAGTCTAATTGGAATAAGTGGGCCCAGTTGGCCATGTAGATTTTTGGGTTTAGGGTTCTACCGAGATTTTTCAAAAGCTATATCTATACATTATAAATTATTTTCACTACAAATATATATAGTTTTCAAAAAGGTTTTCAAATCGCACAACTCTTTTTATTGACTTACTCAGTGAGGTATGATTCCCCTCAATTTATATTTTTTTTCAGGAGCTTGGGAGTTTGACCTCAGACTACCTCTACGTTGGGTTTCTTCTTCACCGGCTATTTTATGTAGGACATTGTAAGCTGTACTGTGTGTAAATCTAGGTTGCTGCAGTAGTATATGTACTAAGGATTTGTATGGTTTAAATATAATTGTGTAAACCACGCTTATGTATAAGATTTAAACTTTGATTTATAATATGAGACGTTGAAGTACATTTTAATTAAGCAGTTGAATTTGTTTATTTTTTTAGAAAAATCAGTTTGATAATATGTTCTGTTATTAATTAAATTTTAAAATTGGAAGGTTTTATTTTTCTTTTCTTTTAGGCTTACTACGGGTTTCGGGGGCCTTATGCCTACCCATTCCTTAGTGCCGGTCACGTGCCCTCGGGTTCGGGTCATAACAATAATAAAATCCCAATAATTTATATAATATTAATAGAATCCAATCTTACAATTATTCATCATAAAATAGTCAAATTCATATTTAACTATTTAAATAGCTTAAATATATTATAAAACTAATCAAAACCCATTTAATCACAAAATAATAAATAATTTAATATTGAATATAATTTTTAAAAATTAGAATTAATTAGTTAAAAATAGTAATTAATTTATAAAAATTATTCTAATACTCTATAAAATTCTAAAACCATTTAAAATATAATTTAACTATATTTTCAACCAAATTACATAATTACCCCAAAATTCCAATATTCACATAAACATAATAAATCCTCAAAAATAATATAAATTTACTAAAAAAATAATTTTATTAACACATAAATTATTAACTTAATATACTAATCACTAATTACTCAAATTCCAACCAAAAATAATTAATTAACATAATTAACAAAAATTACAATTTATATTATTAAAATATTCAAAAATACCCATAATAAAATTAACTAAAATAATTTCAAATCAACTAAGTACATATAGATCAACTCAAAAATTAACCTAATATTAAGAAATAAGTTAAGCAAAAATTACATTAATTAACTAAAAATTAAAATAAACATAATAACTAATAAACAACTAACAGTCTACTAATAAAACAATTAATAATTAACTAGTAAACAACAAGGAAACAACCCAGAAATCAACCTCACAGCCCAACTAAATTAGCCTAAAACTCACCTAAAATAGAAATCTATGACAGAAGAGCTGTTGTTGTCATGGATGTTGTTGTCCTTACTATTGTTGATGTTGTTCTTGCTGCTGTTGTTGTTGTGGTTGCTGTCATTGATGCTATTGTAGTTAAGATAGCAAAAAGAAAAAGAAACAGATGGTGTTAAAGATGAAGTGAGGTGATGAGGATACTGCTGGTTGATGGCTATGCGAGGAAGGGAATAGGTATAGTAAAAAGGGGTTTGACCGGATGGTTGGTGAGTTTTTTTTAAATATACTAATATATATATATATATATATATATATATATATATATACATTTACACACACACACAGAGCACCTCACAATAATAAAATAACCATAGTTTAAAATAGTGCTAATAATAGTAGTAGTAGTATTAGTAGTAGTAGTAGTAGTAGTAGTAATAATAATAATAATAATAACGATTAAAATAAAATAATGTACATGTATGTAATAATAACATAAAAATAAAATAAAATAAAATAATTAATATCGCTAAAATCTCAATATATATTTATATAAAATAATTTAAAAATTTAGGTTATTACAAGAATATGAGGCTTGATATTGATGCAATGATTGATGATAGTTATAGGACAAGACTTGCAATGCAAGTTATTGAGCCACCTAAATTCTCAAGGTATAAGGGGACGCTAGGCTTATAAGGAAAATTACAAAGGGGTGGTAAAAAAGAAAACATAACTAAAATAATGATCTCATAGCTCAGATTTAGCTTTCATTATGTATTGTCTCTTCATTCAAATACTTATGCAGTATGATATAGATGAGTATGCAATATTTGAATAAAAATTTTAAATTCAATTTTAATCATTCATTAGGGCAAAAATGAGAACATTTATTATATCACATGATACAACTTCTGTTATTAGCTAGTCATGAATTTTTTTTTTCTAATTTTTACCTTACTGTTCTTTTGTCTTTCTTTTTCTCTCTCTTTGTTCTTTCTCTTTTTTTTATCATTCTTTTTATTATTTTCCTTAAATTTCCTATCATCAGAAGTTACATCATGTGATATATGTATGTTCTTTGAATTTGCATTTGTGCCCATGCTGAATGAATCTAATTGAATTAAATTTATGTCATCCATGCAGATGTGATCAATATCATAATGCACAATACTATTAGGATGTTAATACATAAGTAAGCATGATCAAAATTCATATCATCAATCACTAAAATAAAATAGAAACTAAAATTTTATTCAAAGAAGACAATAAGAGATTTTATTTCCTATTCTAGATGCTAGGGATAATGAGTCTCATAGTGGTTGTCCTTCAGGTGGCTAACATGACTTCATCCTTCTATACCTCCACTGTGCATGTTTCTTTCTGGTCTAGCAGCTTCTTATCATCAAACTCATCACCCTATCTTGTAGGCATAATTGACTCAAAGGGTATGTTAAAAGAAGGTTGTTTAGTGTAAAACACCTTATAGTCGAACTTGCCTGAAGGTTGACCCAATAAGTCTCCTACTCTTTTCACATCTTTGGGGGCATTAGGAGATGCCTCATTGGTTTTAAGGTCTAGGTCCTCAAAGGAGCTTAGCACTTCTTCCTCACTAACTCCCAAGTTAATCATCATGGTAGCTGGGGGTGGTACATTTCGATAGTTTAGGAAAGAATTATTTCTAGTGCTTGGGCTTTCAGGGTCTGTGATTTTTCTAGAGTCTATAAGGTTTTGAATTTCATGTTTAAGGCGGGTACATATGTCTGTGGAATGGCTAGCAACTTGGTAGAATTTGCAATAACTGTTCGGGTTATAGCTAGGGACATTTGGGTTTAGTGGTTTAGAAAAGGTAAGAGGTCTTAGCAAGCCCTTTTGCATCAAGTGGTCTAGGACTTTGGACAAGGGTTGGTTAAAATTAGAGAATCTCCTTAGTGTTTGTACAGTATGCACTTCAATAGCCCGACTAGTGCTTCCTTCCTATATGCCCCTAATTAGGTAGTTTCTTGCTCTGATGCTGTTAACAATCCTCTTTTTCTCATTCTCAATCTCCTTAGCTTGCAACCCATCATCATACAGGTCTATAAATGTCTTGGGGTTCATCATCTGCAACCTCTCAACCATATTGGGTGACACGTTTCGAACTATCATCCTAACCTAAACCTTCTCAGCCATTTTATTCTTCATCAATCCCGTTTTATTTATGAACCTGGTTAGGAAATCTGAGAATGACTCATTGGGCTTCTGCTTGGTCAATTCTAGATCCTTGATGGACACTTTAAGCCAGGTATTGTAGTCATATTGCTTTAGAAAAGCAATGCACAACTCTCTCTAGTCTGCATAGATAGACTTCTCCAACCCATGATACCAATTGATAGCCATACCCTCCAAGGACAGTACAAACATTTTGGTAACTATAGACAAAGGAGCCTTAGTAGTGCTTATAGTAGTTGTATATTGACTAAGATGGATCCTTAGGTCTCCAATACCATCAAACTTCTATAACTGTGGCATCTTGAATTTGTCAGGCAACTTATCCTCCTCAAATTGCATCACATCATCAAAGTCAAATGTGTATCCAATGCCTTGTCCTCGTATCAACTCCTCCATTTTGGACATCTTCTAAGTCAGTTCTTTCATCTGCTTAGATTCCAGCTCTTGAACTTGCTCTAGGGATTCCCTTTTTGCCTTTTCAACCATATAACTCTCAACATCCTCGAGTTTCATTTCCTTAACATTGTCATTGCTAGTAGGTGGTGTACCTATAGTAGGTGGATTGGTCGTAATAGTTGGAGTGGCAGTAATAGGAGGTGCAGCAGCAGAAGGTGGTGGCATCAATCCGGCCAAAGCCTATCTTAACTCATCTTGTAACATCACTCTCATGTCATCAATCAATGCTCCTTTGAAATCCTCTAAGGTCCAGTTTCCTCCTTCTTATTGTTCCATTCCTTTAGCTTATTTCGATTATGCAGATTTTAGGTAGAGTTGATTGATGGGACTCCTTTCCAATCTGCTAAAGATCTCTTTTGCAATCGATTATGGACTCGAATCAGTTCTTACTAGTTTACCACCCTTTTGACTCCAAACACAGGAAGACCCATATGAATCTATGACAGCTGAAAGATAAAATGTTAGTATGATGCATGAGATGCATGTACACATGATGCACATGCTATGCAACAGGTAGCAAGTAACAAGTTAAGTTAGGTGTACATACATCCTTCCAACCTTATTCCTCCCATACACATATATTCAATGGCGAGTCTCTTTTCCTAGGATTTTTGGTTTTGGTCTTAATATCAACAGGGGATATCAAGGACTGATGCTCATACCAGATCTCTTTTAAAGCAATAAAACATAGAAATAATATTTCTAGGTATAAAAACATAGCCCAATCTTTATTAGTCTTAATGGGCTTCTAAAGTATAGGCTTGGGCCTTTATAGATAGAATACCTCATTGTAACATTCATAAGTAATTTGGGTAGATTCTAGGGGAAATAACTAAGCCATTATATGTGGTTAGGGTCCGGTGAAAAACTTAAAGTTCTCTTAGCAAGATGTCCTCCTTTAAGATTCAAGTTACAGGCCAAGGTCAGAGAGGCCCGACATCTTTTACAAACTTAAGAGAAGACTACCCCCCCCCCTTTTAGGACTTGGGTTACAGACTCTAGTCAAATGAGTCCGGTAATCTCTCTTAAACCGAGTTAAGGCTAAGAGTGATGGTTAGCTAATTTACAATCTCATGAAGCTAGTGGAATCATGGAACCATAAACCAATGCCACCAGTTAATAAGGACATGTAGAAAGAATGTAAGAATAAAATAATAATTAATAAAATAATTCTAAAGAAGACAAGTAGAATCAGTATCTCTTATCCCTAGTGGAGTCACCACTATATACGGTGGGGTTAAGCGCATGCCCAAGATTTTAGCAACTGTGACATTGTTTGAGCTCAGGGCTCTAGAGAACACACTAACCACTATTACAAAGACATGGCGTGGAGATGAGGAGTTGCCACCCAGGGTAATAACTAGGAAAAATTGAAAAGGTGATACTCGATTCCCTAAAAGAAAGCTAGCACCACAACTAGCAGATTCTGGGTATGAAATACTAACTTCTTTCAGTCTTGTGTTCTTTTAGAATTACTTTATGAATTAATATATTATCCTCTATTTATATGCAATTTCATATAAACCCTTATTCTAGCAATTAACTCCAAGGCAAACCAGTCATGAAAATACAAGTAAATCATGCATTCATTCAAACATATAATCCCTAAGTTAGTCTAATCTACATTTATTTTAATTAATGAGCTAAATCTACATGTTTTTCACTTACAAGTGAGCTAAAGACTAATGGGCCTAATTCCTTTTAATTTTAATTAAATGAACCTAAGTCTAATTATTTTAATTCTAAAAATGGGCCTAAATCTACAAATTATGAAGTATTTAAATTAATGGGCCTAGTTCTACATGTTTTAATTCTAAGGTGATCTTAAATCTACAAATTATGAAAAGGCTTAAATTAAGTGGGCTAAGTCTAAATTAATTACATTAAATTAGGTGGGCCTATGTCTAATTTACTAAATGGGCCTAAATTATCTCTAACCTAAAAATCTAATTAATTATGGGCCTAAAACGCATTTCAATTAATTAAACCCAAAAAAAACCTAAATTTCAATGGGTTAAAACCTAATGTAGGCCTAAGGCATAAAACACATAAACATAAGCAAACAAGCCCAAAAATAATAAAAAAATGCCAATATAAACAAATAAAACATACCAAAATAATTAAATTAAAGGTCAAACAACTAATTAAATTAATTCCTTCTAAAACCCTAATTTTCATTAATAAGCAACCTAAATTAATCTATTTCCTCCATTGATTTTAATTAATTACCCAATTGAAACTCTAATTTTACGAACCTATTAATCAACATAAACATGCAATCACACACACAAAATTCCATTATTCCCACTATTGGAGCTATTACAATAATCTATTGAAAATAATAATAAAAATAATTAATACAACCCCAAAACATAAAGAAATTAAATAAAAAAATAAAAAGACCTAAAAACTAAATCTACAATTTCTTATCCATGGCATTCCATGGACCTTTCATAGATTCAATCCTCCAAACATAACCATTATATATTTTCCTCCATAATCACCATAGAAAAAAAATAATGATTAGTGAATAAATTATAAAAATAATTTAAATAAAATTAAAACTCAATAAAAAATAAAGAAAGAAATAAGTCAAATAAAATAGAATAAGGAGAAGATGATGCTTATGGATTATTTTAATAGAAAGCTCCTCAGATTTTGTAAAATCACCGTTCTTGATAGGTCTTCGAATCTTCTCTTTCAAAAATCCTCTAAAGATCTTCAATTAATCAATTAAGAAAAAGATATTTTTTAGAGAATGCAGATGCTCTTTTTTTCTCTCTTTTTTCGTCTCATTCTTTCTCTTTTTCATTTTGTTTCCCTTTTTCTTTTTCGTTTTTCTTCTCCCTCCCCCTTTTCCAGGAGCCAAAACACCTCCTTTTATAGTGAAACATCCTTCAAACCCTACGTATAAATTGATTCCTAAAATTCTTCTATTTCTTTAAATATCAAAGATAATTTTAAGAGTATTTCATATCAATTAGGACTCAAGAAAAAGATTTTTATTTTCTAGAAAATTTGAAAACCAGACGGAAAAGGTTTAATTCTAATCGGAATTAGTGTAATTCTGACCACTTTTTTTTAACTTTTAATTATAAAAAGGACCTTGAAAGAATTTAAGTTTTATAATTAGGTCCTTAAAAAGCATTGCAATTTAGTCCATGAAAACATTAAATTCTTTCTTTGAAAAATGCAATCAAACCTCTAAAGTTTCAAATTTCAAGTATTTGAGACCTATTCATGACATTTTAAGTATTGGAATATTTTGTCACATTCATAACTCATCATTCCGAAATTGGGTGCCTACAGACCCATTTGACATCAATTGGCTTGTGTCCATTTAGAAGAGTAGTGAGTTCATTCTTTTCAATGGCTTTAATTTCATCATCCATTGCATTTCTCCATTTTTCATCTTTCACAGCTTCTTAGAAGTTCACTGGTTCACATCAGTAAAATGACAAAAAAAGTGAGATTTTCAAGTCGATTAGTCACCTCATAGAGATCTTCAAGACTTTTTGTGTGTTATTCATTTCTTTCAACCATGAAAGATGGTGGTGAGTTTCCTTTATCACTTCGCTTTGGTGAGGCAAGTGGTGTTGTGTGCTCTTGCTGATGTTCACCTAATTGCTCCATTGGTGTTTGTTCTGTTTCATTAATCTGAGGAAAGAAGTTGAATTCATCTGTGGAAGAGTTAAACTCCCATTCACCTTCTTTACCAAACATCATATATTAACTTATCACAAACTTCTTACTATTTAGTTTGTATAGTTTGTATCTTTTTGAATTAGTAGAAAAGCTTATGAAGATGTATCTTTCACATTTGTCATCCAGCTTAGTTCTTCGTTCATTTGGTACATGAACATGGGCTAAACTTCCAAATACTCTAAGGTGAGAAATTCTAGGCTTTCTTCCATTCCAGGTGTCACGACCCAAACCCGAGGGCACATGATCAACACTAGGGAATGGGTAGGCATAAGGCCCCCAAAACCCGTAGTAAGCCTAAAAGAAAAGAAAAGTAAAACCTTTCAATTTTTTAAACTTTAGTTTATAACATAACATATTATCTAACTAATTGTTCTTATAAATAAAACAAATTCGAGTGTTTAATAAAAATATACTCCAGCATCACATATTATAAATCGAACTTCAATTTTTATACATAAGCATGGTTCATACAATAAATTACATAAATATACTTAGATCATATAAATTTTAGTACATATACTACTGCAGCATCCTAGAATAATACAACAGTACAGCTTACAATGACCTATATAAAATAGCCGGTGATGAAGAAACCCGGCGCAGAGGTAGTCTGAGGTCGAACTCCCAAGCTCCTGAAAAAAATAAATTGAGGGGAATCAGACCTCACTGAGTAAGTCAATAAAAAGAGTTGTACGGTTTGAAAACCTTTTTGAAAACTATATATTTATAGTGAAAATAATATATAGTGTATAGGTATAGCGTTTGAAAAATCTCGGTAAAACCCTAAACCCAAAAATCTAAATGGCCAACTGGGCCCACTTATTCCAACTAGACTATTGGTCCCCGAGAGCAAAGCCATCGACTGAGGCACCAAGTCATAGTCATTCACTTAATCTAAATATATGGCAGTGGTAGTCCCCGAGAGCATAGGAATCAACCGAGGCACCCATCCCAGTCCATTATTAACCTTTCAATCACTGGCGGTCCCCGAGAGCATAGGCTTCCATCGAGGCACCCATCCCAGTTTAACATTCACCAGTTATATATATATTTTGGATCCATCTCTCAATCTCTACCATGTGCACATAGTCCTGGTGAAGCCCACTAAGTAGCCCGTTCTACCAAAATTTCTCAAAATCGACTTTTAAATAAATAAAATGCATTTTAATCTTAAACAACAGCATTAAATTAAATAAATCATATAATCAATATAATAAAAAATACAAGCGCATGCATTCTTTAAATAAACACAAGCACAGATCGTTCTATTGACTTACAAGATGAATGTGAAGGCTGACGGCCATGCATCCGCCTCGATCTCACGGCTTCTGCTCCGATATGCTCTTCAACCTCCAATTCTGATGCTAGAGGTGAGTTGCAGCAGCGGGTTCCGCTTGGATTGATGCCTGAGAGGATGAGGGAAGCTGGGGAAGCTTTGGTGGCACCGGATCAGCTCGGATCGAAGGTGACCGAAGGTGAGGAAGAGAAGCAGCAGCACCATCACCACCTGGAGGCTTCCACTCACGGCGGCGATGGAGTTTTGGTGGTGGAGAAGGAGATGGTGCAGTGAGAATCAAGAAAGAGACAGTGATGGGTGGAGATGGGAAGTGCAGACGGTTGGGGTCGATAGCAGGTTAGCTTTCTTCTCTTCTCTTTGTTATGTTTTCTTTTATTTTTTTTTGTTCTTTGGTTATATATATATATATATATATATATATATATGTGTGTGTGTGTGTGTGTGTGTGTGTGTGTGTGTGTGTGTGTGTGTGTGTGTGTAAATATAGGTGTATGTACACATATACTACTATAATGGTATTTACTTTATATTGTACACACATGCATATCCATATATATATATATACACATATATGTGCATATATATATATATACTCATACTATTATAATAAACATGAATAAACATATACTATTATAATAACTTATATTTATTATGAACATTATATATATATATATACACACACACACACATATAGGTACTAGCAACACACATAAAAAAATTATTTAATATAATTTAGAATTATTTACTAATAATGCAAATTAAAATGTTTATTTTTTATTTGTATAAAACGTCGGGTATTACACCAGGCTTCTTACAGTGTCTTTCCCCAAACACTTCTTGTTGGAGATTAATTGGATAGGTAGACTGTTATAGCTACTGCTTCATCCCAAAATTCTTTCTATAAATGTTTTCTTTTAAGCATGATTCATGCCATATCAAGGATAGTTCTACTTTTTCTTTCTGAAATGCCATTTTATTATGGAGATCTTGGAAAAATGAGAAAACACTGAATTCCACTTATTACACAGAACTCTTAGAATTCCTTTAAAATGAATTCTCCTCCTCGATCTGATCTCAATGCTTTAATCTTCCAACCACTCTCATTCTCCACAGTAGCTTTAAATGTCTTGAATGCTTTAACTTTTGATTTCTACTTCAAGAAATATACCTAAGTTTTTCTTCAAAAGCCATCAATAAAAAGAAGGAAGTAGTTATTTTTACCGAGAGAGCTTGGAATAATTGGCCCACACAAATCAGTATGAATGAGCTTTAATAGCTTTTTGGCTCTTGAGTATGATTCCTTAGGAAAACTATTTATAAACTTCTTTCCAAGTAAACACCCATCATAAAACTAATATGGATGTTTGATGCAAGGTAGTCCTCTCATCATTCTCTTCTTTGATAATAGTTCTAAGCTTCCATAGTAGAGGTGCCCAAATCAAAGATGCCATTACCAAAATGCATCTTTGTAACAAGCTTTGGAACACTTTACAATATCATTTTGAATATTCAAAGGAAATAGTCTATTCTTTGACATTTTTTCTTTAGCTATTAAATCTTTGCCATTTTTTATAAAAAGATAATAATCTTTTGAGTAAAAATCATAGCCTTTTTCTAAAAGTTTACATATACTCAAAATGTTGCATGTTATATCAGGCACAATATATACATCAAAAGTTAACTGATGACTACCATCTTTAGCATGAATAAAGATGTTACCTTTTTTTGTTACTGATACTTTTGAATCATCACCAAAGGAAACATTGCCAGCCACTAATTCGTTTAGTTCCATGAACATACTTCTTTTTCCATACAAATGGTTGCTTGCTCCAGTATCAAAGTACCAGGTACTTCTTTGATCTTCAATATTGTTTTTACAAGATAGTAGCACTGTCTTCTCCTCGAGTTTACTTCTACATAATTGGTCTGTTCTTCAACCTTACTACTAAGAGCTCTGCATTATGATGCATAATGCCCATATTTCTAATAATTATAACATTAAACTTATGATTTATTATACCTTGAGTTTGGATTGCCTCTCCTATAATTTCTTGTAGAAATTTCACCTTTCTCATAGTTGTTAAAGTTATTATTATAAGAACTCCAACTTCTGCTTCTGCCTCGGCCACATTGATATATTTCATTACCTTGGCTTTCATGCACATCTTTGAGCTACAGTTTAAAGAGTTACTTAGTGAGTCCTTGCTGCTTCTTGTGCTTCTCTTCATAGGCTTATAATGAGCCTAAAAGCTACTCGATCTTCATTTCCTCTAAGTTTTTCATCTCTTCTATAATCATAATAACATGCTTAAACTTCGGGTTTTATGTGTAGAGTATCTTTTCCATTATTCTCATATCTTCTAACTTTTCACCATTTCTTTTTAGTTGATTGAAAATTGCCAAAACTTTCAAGAAATAATTAGAAATTGACTCACTACCTTTCATGTGCAGAGATTCAAACTCCCCTCTTAAGGTTTGAAAACGCACCTTTTTCACTTTTTCTTCTCCTTTTATATGATGTTTATAGCTTCTCCCATTCTTGTTTAGTAGAGGTTGTATCTAAAATTTTCTCAAAATTATCATCATCTAGGGCTTGATAGATAAGAAAGAGAGCCTTCTTGTCCTTCTTTCTTGAATCTTTTAAACTATCCTTTTTTAATTGGGATAGTGATGCCTCATTTTGTGGTTTATTGTAGCCTTTCTCTATAATATCCCAAACATCATGTGCACTAAGGAGAGCCTCCATTTTGATACTTCAATTGTCGTAATTATTGTTGTTAAGTGTTAGAACTTAGAAGGATGTCACACTATTTGCCATATTGCTTAATTTGATAATAATTTGCAAAATTCGACTTTAACAATGGATCTAAAATGCTAAAAAACCTTAGGATGGACTCTGGTTGAAAGTCAACTTCAATTAACAGCTTGGTTAAACAGCTCAGTGGCTCAGTTAATAGCTCAGTAGCTAGGTCAAATGGCTCGATCAAATAGCTTGATGGCTTGGTCAGTGGCTTGGATGAATGGCTTGATGACTTGCTCAATGGCTCAGTCAAATAGCTTTACGACTTAGCTGCAACTTATTTAGTTGACTAGGTTTCTGGAAGCAAACTTTCAACGGTGATTAGCAACGCGTCCATCCTCTGATTTAAGTGATTTCAGTGGTGTTGGATTTAAATTTCCAAGAGCTTTGATTTGGTATACTATATGCCAATATTTGGCTCTGATACCACTTTGTTAAAAACTAAATACTTAAAAAATCTTTATTAAACTCTCTCAAACACTCTTACACACTTAAAAGCTTTACTTCTTTACACTTCTTTTTCACTCTTTTTCTTTGATGCATAAAACTCTTTGTAAGAGGCCTTATTTATACTACTAGAGAATTAATCCAAACCATTCAAATAAAAAAATACAATCAAATCCTAACCATACACTTAAAAGTAATACAACTCATAATAATTAATCTTAATAATTTCTCACACCAACTAGTAATAATTAATCACCTAACTTAGAAGCTTCCTTAGTGGACTTGGTTAAAAAAAGTTTATTTCTCAAATTAATAGGTTAAATATATTGGTAGTCACCCAACTTTACATTTATTTCATTTTAGGATATTAAACTTCAATTGGTTTCATTTCAGTCACTAACATGAGTTGACATCTAACATGTATACTGATGTGGCAAATATTCTTTGAATATTCCAAGTCTGACTGCCACATCAACAAAACACCACCAAGTGACTCGTCGATGATACTTAAATTAAAGTTTAGTTACCAAAAGGAAACAAATTAAAGTTTAATACCTAAAATAAAATAAGTGTAAAGTTGGGTGACCATCAAAATATTTAACCCTAGGTTATTTAGTGCATTAGTTCATAAAATGTTAATATATATTAATTAAGTTAACTAATAGAAAAATTCCTTTGATTAATAGAAAGAACTAAAAGAAACATTTAATAAAATTTATATTACTTTTTTTGTTAATAAAAAAATCTTCAATACTTAGTTGTTTTATTTTAAAATTGTCTAATGTAGTAAAAACTATCTCATTCATATATATCTATTAGTGAAAATTTATTACAGCAGACGAATCAAGGGATGTCTAATGTAGATGCAGCATTACTATACTCTAGAGTAGGGAGAGTTTCTTTTGATGGCATGAGAGATGCATTAGATTTTCTTAACACTATTGAGGCCAGAACTCGGACAGGTTACATGGATTATCAGTGGATTATGGTGGTAGAGCTATCTGTTTAGACTATAGCTTAGGACTGGTTCATATAGTCCATCCAGCCATGCATGACTTTGATTGGAGTTTAAGAAACAGTTTATGAGGTACTTCTATCCAGCATCAATGAGGGATAACTACATATGGTAGTTACTGCATATAAGTAAGGGTGATTGGTCAATTGCAGAGTATACTTATGAGTTCTTCAGGTTGGGTCATCATGCTCTAGATGTGATGCAGAATGATAGGAGAGCAGTAGAGTTATTTGTGACTAGTTTAGGTGCAACCTACATCAGCATTTAAACTGAGGATTGGAGATTGTATAGTGTCATTGAGGCAGCTCAATAGCTAAAGAGATGCCATATTATGCATGGTACCATTTCTGACCCGTATGCAACTAGCAACAGTGGAGTAGTGAGGACACAGGGGATTCAACAACCTGTGTTTAGATGGGTACTATTAGAATGTAAACTGTGGGTACTTCACATCATAACCATCGAGGTAGTAGGTGCATAAGACTGGCAAACATAGTAAATAGAGTAGTAAACCTCTGATGTTCAAACCTAGAACTAGCAGTCAGAGCTCTAGGTATGGTAGTTTAGGCTCGGGGCCCATTGCATGTCCTATTTGTGGTTATGTACATTAGGGGCTATGTCATTTACTGACCAGAGCATGCTTAAGGTGTGGGTAGGTTGGACATCTCACCAAAGCTTGTCCTAACATTGGATATCAGTTTTTTTATGCTTAGGGATCTTTATCTTCAATTTCTTAGCCATTTTAACAGGTGCATCAGCCCTACTAAGCACCTATGTACCCTCAACAAAGGCTGACTCAGTTTTTGGCTAGTAGGGCCGAGGTTCAGGAGGTAGATATGGGGGTAGACTGAGTGGTAGAGGATTCAATCAGCCTTCTAGTTCCTAGCAAGCTAGCCATGGGCAAGCCAGGGTGTCCACTCTGACTCCTCTGGATGCTCAAGCATCCAATGCAATGGTATCAGGTATTCTCTTAGTATGTTCTTTTAAAGCTAAAGTTTTATTTGATCATAGGGCATCATACTCCTTTGTTTCGCTTATCTTTGCTTTGAGGATGGAGTGGTAACCATCTAAATTATTATTTCCTTTATCTGTAGTGACTACACTTAATGATGAGTTTGAGACAGACATCTTCTTTCCATCTTGTCCAGTGTTGGCGGAGGGTAGAGAGTTGCTTGCAATTTTGGTGTTATCAGACATAATCAATTTTAATGTGATCTTGGGAATGGACTGGTTAGCCCAACATTATGCAACTTTGGATTATTGAGCAAAATACATGATTTTCAGAATCCCTAATGATAAAGAGTTTTAGTTCAGAGGCGATAAATGTTTCATAGAATATTATTTCTGCTATCATAGTTAGGAAAATGCTTGGAAGGGGATGTAAAGGTTATTTAGTTGTGGTTAGAGATATGAAGGTAGATACGGGAGTAGTTGAGAAGTTACCTATTGTGTATGAGTTTCTTAATGTGTTTTCGGAAGACTTACCAAGATTGCCACTGAATAGAGAGATAGAGTTCTGTATAAATGTTATACCAAGTACAAATCCTATCTCGATTCCACCTTATAGAATGGCACTGATAGAATTGAAGGAGCTTAAGGAGCAGCTGTAAGAATTACTTGATAAGGGTTTTATCAGACCTAGTTCATCTCCTTAGGGTGCTCTTGTGCTGTTTATAAAAAAGAAGGATGGTAGCCTTCGACTGTGTATTGACTATAAATAGTTGAACAAAGTCACCATCAAGAACAAGTATCCTCTTACTAGGATTAATTACTCATTTGATTAGCTTTAGGGAGCTCAATGCTTTTCTAAAATTGACTTGAGATTTAGGTATCATCAATTGAGGATTAGAAGTGGAGATGTACCCAAAACTGTATTTGGATGAGAGATGGCCACTATGAATTTTTTGTGATGTCCTAAGGTTGACTAATGCCCCAACAGCCTTTATGGACTTGATGAACCGGGTGTTTAGGCCATGCTTGGATTGATTTGTGATAGTCTTTATTGATGATACCTTCATATATTCGAGGAGTGAAGCCGAGCATGTCATGCATTTAAAGATGGTGCTTCAAACTTTAAGAGAGCATAAATTGTATGCCAAATTCTCTAAACGTGAATTTTGGTTAGATAAAATGGCATTTCTAGGCCATGTGGTGTCTAGAGATGATATACAAGTGGATCTAAGAAGATATAAGCCATTACATAATGGCCAAGGCCGACGACGATGATAAAAATTAGGAGTTTTCTAGGTTTAGCTGGCTATTACAGGAGATTTATGAAGGATTTCTCCAATATTGTAGTGCCTTTAACAAGGCTAACTCAGAAAAATGTCACGTTTGTTTGGACTGATAGATGTGAAGAACACTTCCAGTTGCTTAAGGACTTGTTGACTTCAGCTCCAGTATTGACTTTACCTTTAAGAGATAAAGGGTATACAATATACTGTGATGCTTCCTGAGTAGGACTGAGGTGTGTATTGATGTAGAATAGGAGAGTGGTTGCTTATGCTTCATGGCAATTAAGGAACCATGAGCATAATTACCCTACCTATGATTTGGAAATGGTAGTTATGGCATTTACTTTAAAGATATTAAGGCATTATTTATATGGTGTGACTTGTGAGATATACATTGACTTATAGAGGCATTATTTTAAGTATATCTTTCAGTAAAGGGACTTGAATTTAAGATAGAGGAGATGGATGGAACTTCTGAAAGATTATAATTGCTCTATTCTTTACCATCTGGGTAAAGCAAACATGGTAGATATCACATTGCGTAGGAAGTCAGCAAGCAATCTTGCACACATCAGCACAAAAAGGAGACCATAATTAAAGAGCTGCATTGTCTGATTGATCAGAGGTTGCAGTTAAAAGTGACCAAGAAGTGTCTTTTAACTCAATTCAGAGTATGATCAGTGTACTTGGATAGAGTTAAAGCATCTCAGAAAAGAGATCCATAGTTGTAGAAGATTATGTTTAAAGTCCAACGAGGTTAATCTATAGACTTTGTTATTGATAGTGAGGGCACATTATGTTTGGGCACAAGGTTGTATGTACTAGATATGGATGATATGAGGAAGGAGATTATAGAGGAAGCCCATTTTTTTGCTTATAGCATTCATCCAGGTTCTACCAAAATTTATTATGATTTGAAAGATACATATTGGTGGAATGGGATGAAGATAAACATTGCAGAATTTATGTCCAAGTGTCTTACTTGTTAGCAGGTGAAGTTAGAACACCATAAGCCTTCAAGATTATTACAGTAATTGCCCATCCCATAATGGAAGTGGGATATGATTACTAAGGATTTTATTGGTGGATGGATTACCTCATACATCAAATGGCTATGATGCTATCTGGGTGATAATTGATAGACCGACTAAGTCAGCTCACTTTCTGCCAATTAAGAAGATATACTCTACTAACAGGTTGGCAAGATTGTATGTTAACCAGATTATTTGTCTCTATAAAGTACCTATTAGTATAGTGTCTGACAAAGGAGCTACTTTTACTTCAGTCCTTTACCAAGAATTATATAAGGCTTTGGGTACAAGGTTGGACTTCTGCACAACCTTTCATCCTTAAACTGATGGTTAGTCTGAGAGGACCATTCAGACTTTGGAGGATATGCTTCAAATGTGTGTGATAGATTTTGGTGACCATTGGGATGTACACTTGCCATTGATTGAATTTGCATATAACAATAGTTATCATGCTAGTATTGAAATGGCTCAATATGAAGCATTGTATGAAAGGAGGTGCAAATTTCCTTTATATTGGCAAGTTGGCGAGAGATAGTTGACAAGATCAAAATTAGTGCAAGTGACTTATGAGAAAGTTCCCATCATTCAATAGAGGTTAAAGATAGCCTTCAGTAGACAGAAGAACCATATAGACCTTAAGAGGAAGGATGTATCATTCTCTATTAGAAACTTGGTGTTTTTAAAAGTGTCTCCAATGAAGGGAGTGATTAGGTTTGGTAAGAAGGGTAAGTTAGCTCCAAGATACATTGGACCCTTCGAGATTTAATCGAGAGTTGGAGAAGTGGCGTATATGCTAGTGTTATTGCTAGAGTTGTCTCGAATTCATCCAGTATTCCATGTATCGATGTTGATGAAGTACATTCTTGATCCTATACATGTCCTTTAGCCTTAGACAGTGGAGCTCGAAGAGGATTTGACATATGAAAAGTACCCAGTGGCAATAGTGGATCAGTAAGTTCATCAGCTTCGCACTAAGGAGATCCCTATGGTTAAAGTAATGTGGAGAAATCATGCAGTAGAAGATTGCACTTGGGAGACCGAGGTAGTGATGCGGGTGGCATACCCTTATCTTTTTCATTAGTAAAACTTTTATGTTTTCTATTTTTGTTAAAATTGGAGGATAAATTTTTATAAAGGGGGAACATTGTAAATACCCAAAATTTAAACTTATTATGAAATTAATTTGAGAATTTAAATGTGAATTTTTTTATTAATATTAATATGGATTATTACATTTAATTATTTTATTAAATTAGTGATAAAAGTATATTGTTAACAAAATTTCAATTAAAATTTTTATTTTTAAAAGTATAGTTTATGTATTTATATGTATAAGTGTATATTTAATTGAGTATGTATAATTAGTGCAAGAGATATTTTATTTTTAAATATTAATTTTTGTACATTACTTAAAAAAATAGCTATTTTTCTTTTTCTTTTTCTTTATTTTCTTTTCTCTTCCTTTTTCTTTTTCTTCTTCACTTTTTTTTTCTGTCCCTCTTAAACCCACTGCCACTACCACCACCACCACCGTCAACTCCGGTCAGCCCCAGCCATACCGGACACTACCCCTAAGTTGCCTCACCGCCCTGAAGCCACATCCAGCACCGTCATTCTCTCTCTGTCTCTCTCTCTCTCTATTTAGTTTGGCCTTTTGGGGGGGGAGCTTGTTGAAGCCGATTCCAGTAACAACGGTCCTTGCCAGTAGGTACAAAACGATCATCTTCTCTCAGGTACTCATTTCCCTCAATCAATTTCAAGTTATATAACTAGTAAGGACTTCAATTTTGAGAAATTTGTTTTAGGTATTTTTAGTTAATTTTGCTAAATTGAGTTGTAATTTGATTTAATTAGATATAGTTGCTTTGAGATAATTTGATGTAGAGGTTATGAGCTAACCATTTATGATTTTTATTTATTTTTTTGGAAATTTTTCATTTTTTTAGTCTCAGTTACTGTTCATGCACTATTCTAGGATGAAAATTTTTATATTTTTCTTAAATTCTAATAATTATGTAAATTAATATTTGTTAAGGAAGTTTATTAAAATTATGCACTGAATTTTTATTATAAATTTTTGAATGTTTATGCAAAAATTAAATTTTTGCAAAAATAATTATAAATTAGTAATTTTTATTAATTTAAGTAAATTATTGATAAGTATGATGTTTTAGGAAAATTTTGAGTAAATATAGTATTAAAATAATTTTTATAATTTATTTCTTATTTTTAACTAATTTATATTAATTTTCAGAAATAATAAGAACAATAAATTTATTTATTGATTTTGAGTGGAAATAAGTTATTTGTTAATTTTTTGATATATTTAAGTAATTTAAATGGTTATTTTCAATTAATGTTGATTTAATTGTAAAATTGGAATTAAGTATGTTTATTGACAAAAATTTAAATATAAGCTAGAATTGTACTATTTATTGGAAAATAAATATATTTTATGTTTCATTATAAAAATAAATGAATTTATGGTATTTCAATGAGATTTTATGATTTTTGGTGATTTTAAAGAAAATTATATTATTTTATTATTTCTGTGAATTGTGGTTCTTGGTTGGGCATTTATTGCAGTTCAGGGGCTCAACCTGAGACTAGGTAATTGTGTGAATATTCGAAGTATATTTTCGTGCATGAATATCTCTACTTTTAGTAGATAGATGTATGTTTTATAGAGGAGACTGCCGAATTTTCAGTAGATTTCTATAAAACGTAACATCAGCATGTGTCGAATTTCTAGTTTTAGTTGACTTTGTGTCTTTGGTCAAATCAGTTTTGTCAATTCTATAGTTTTCATAATTTTTGAGAAATTTCATGAATTTATTTATTTTATTTTATGAGCATATTTTAAATAAATATTATTTACTTTAGAGAACTTTAGGATTCAAGCTGTAACACCTGGGCAGTAGAGAATGCGTCGTCTAACACGCTCAACTTGTGAGTTATTATGAAATGTGTGTTGCACATGTTTTATTATATCTTCAAATAATTAAATATAATAAATAAATGATTATATGATTGATCTCATTTATTTATATATTTATATTGCCACATGCATGATAATTTCTTCTATATTTGCGAGTAGAAATTAAAAACATGCTTAAAGGAAATTTATTTTTATTATGCTTTATTTAATTATTATTTAATCATTTAATTATTCATTATTTAATGATTTATTTTTTATTTATTTAATTATTTCTAATTTAAATTGCTTTGGAGATAATGGTAGAATGTGCTACCTAGTGGGTGTCACTATGACTATGTGCACACAGGTAAAATCTCAGTATATGTTTAAATTATGGAATAAACTCAATGGAGCATGTGCTCTCGGGCAAGTGTAAATGGTTAGAGCTCGGTGGAACTAGTACTCTCGGGCTGAAAAAAGGGATGTAACTCAGTTGAACTTGTTCTCAGGATATCAATATGGAATAAGTGAAATGATTGTGGCAGTAACTCGGTTGAGCTTGCTCTCGAGATGACAGTCACTTGGATTAAAGAGAACCAAAAGACTATTAGATTAATGGTTTAGGTGTTCTACCAGACTTTCCGTCAAAATAAGTATTTTATATATTTTCTTAAAGAGATTTTATATTAAATTGATTTAAGAGTTATAAATAGATTTTATTTAAATATTTTCGTAAAAATTAAATGATTTTAATGACTATAATTATTTTATTTACTCTTATTTAGAAAAAAGGAGGTTTTAACAAATGGTTTTATAAATCAACATGCATTTTATAAAATTAATTCACTCAGTGAGGTTTGATTCCTCTCAACTTATTTTTTTAAGACCTCACAGTCAGCTTCCTAGTGTTCCCTATCTGTGTCAGATTCATTCTTCACTGGCTGCGCTATGTATGTTGGAATAATATATATATTGTATAACTAAATTCTAGACATCGCAGTAGTTATCTATGAAACTTGTACTATTTGTATTCTAAATTAAAATATTGTTGTATTTAAAGAATATTATTAAATGTATTGGTATTGTGCATTTATTATCAGTTTATTGAGAAGTATTATTTTTATTTTGTGAAAATTTTTTAAGGCTTGCTATGAATTTCGGGTACTTATGTATTTCTATTCTCTAATACCGATCACGTACCTTTCGGTTCGAGTCGTAACATATTATTAGTCAATTTTTTGTATTTTATATTTGTATTCTTAAACTTTTGAAAAATATTATTTGATTTTTAGAACTTAATCAATTATTAATGACATTTTAAATTTTTTATTTTATAATTATATAAAAATTTTAATTCAATAAATGATATAAACATGACTATTTTAAGTTACTTTGATTAAATAAAACTTAAAATTTAAACTATTTAATTTAAATTATTTTCTAAATAAAATTTAACTCAAAATAATAAAAATAACTATCAATTTACATACCATAATTAACTTCTCACAAAAAATTATATGAAAATTCACCTAAATTGAAAAGATATGATTCATTAATTGTAAAAACTCCTAAACTTTTTTTTTTTTTTTTTGCAATTAACCATTTTATAATAATATAAATATTTGATGGTAAAATATTATTTTACAATAAAATAAAAATAAATAAATAAAATTATTATGTAATTTTAATTTATGATGATATAAAGGGATAATTTTTAGAGAAATCTATAATATTTTTTAAAATATATAATAGTTAGATTAATAATAAATCACATAAATAATAATTTTATTGTTAAATATTAACATTAATATTAACATTTTATTATAAAATAATGAAATTATTAGTTGTAAGATATTAAAATTTTAATTTTTAATATTACTTGTATTAAAATACAAGTAAGAATGAAATGGCATCATTAAATTTAAAAAAAAAAAAAAAACGGAAATCTAGATATTTTTGGGTCCATATGTGTGACTAGTTTTTCTTGAACAAGACTTTATTTATATAATAGTATCTAGAAAATTAACGGCGTTTGGACTTTAATTACAAAAGTTTGGGATTTTTTCAAGATTGGTGGCCTATGAGATATAAGTGGGTAATTAAAGTAATGTTCAAACTCCCATAGGTGACTATGACTAATTAAAGTCCTATTTGATGGGTAATTAAATTCACTATAGTTACCCATCAAATGGGCTTTAATTACCCATCAAATGGGACTTCAATTACCAATAGTCACCTATGGGAGTTTGAACATGACTTTAATTACCCATCTATATTCCATAAGCCACCTATCTTGAAAATATCTCAAGCTTTTGTAATTAAAGTCCAAACTCCATTAATTTTCTAGATACAAATAAAGTCATGCTCTCTCTCAAAAAAAAAATAATAATAATAAAAATAAAATAAAGTCATGCTCAAGATAAACTAGTCACGCATATGTACCAAAAAATATCTAGATTTCCTTTTTTTTTTTTTAATTTAAAGATGCCGTTTCATTTTTACTTGTACTTTAATACAAATAATATTAAAAATTAATATTTTAATATCTTACACCTAATATTTTCATTATTTTATAATAAATTATTAATATTAATATTAATATTTAACAATAAAATTACTATTTATGTGATTTATTATTAATCTAACTATTACATATTCTAAAAAAATATTATAGATTTCTCTAAATATTACTCCTTTATATCATCATAAATTAAAATTACATAATAATTTTTTTTATTTATTTTGATTTTATTATAAAATAATATTTTACCATCAAATATTTATATTATTTTAAAATGGTTAATTGAAAAAAAAAAGTTGAGTAGTTTTTACAATTAATGAATCATATCTTTTCAATTTAGGTGAATTTTCATATAATTTTTCAATTTTTTATAATTTTATTCACATTTTGAAAATTCTGCAAAGTCTTGCTAACATGTCCACTAGAATGGTCTATGTTAGTCCATGCAGGCTCATGTCGAAATACATCTTTTTGACTAAATGCAAAAAATTGCATTATCTTTAATATTTTTTACAATTTAATCATAATTTATTAATTTTAGTAAATTAATACATGTATATTTTATATTTTTTGTTTTTTAATACCCTATATTTTTATTTAAATAAATTAATTTCAAACTGTGTTATTAATAATTACTTTTGAATTATATTATACAATTGTCAATATTATTTTTAGGGTTATTAATTTATGAAATGATTATATGTGAGTATTATTTATTTATTGTTTAAAATTTCATTATTTATTATTATTATTATTATTATTATTATTATTATTATTATTATTATTATTTTAAAATACATTAACTTTATGGTTATTTATGTGTTACTATGTACATGCATATATATATATATATATATATATATATATATAAACAAAAAAAAAAGAAAGAAAGGAAGCATTTCCGTCGACCCCAACCTCCTGCACCTCCCATCTCCGCCCCTCACTGTCTCTTTCTTGCTTCTCACTGCACCATTTCTCCTTCTCCACCACCAAACTCCATCGCCGCCGTGAGAGGGAGCTTCCAGGTGGTGTTGTTGCCGCTGCTTCTCTTCTTCTTCCTTCAGTCAGCTTCGATCCAAGCTGATTCAACACCACCAAAGCTTCTCCAGCTTCCCTCATCCTCTCAGGCATTTGTCCAAGCCCAAAACCACCGTTGCAACTCACCTCCGGCGTTGGAATTGGAGGTTGAAGGTGAGTTGTTCTGGGTTGTTTTGAGGTTGTTCTTAAGTCATTTTTTTGGTTGTTGAATGGAATTGGGTGTTGATTTTAGGTTGTTCTTAGGTAAATATTGAGTTATGCCATTTAGTTGTCCAAATTCGAATTTTTAAGCATTTTTCTGAATTTTCCTTAATTTACAGAAATTTTGTATAATTTTATTTAATTTTTATTTGAATTTAATGGATTTTTTTTTTGGGTTAATTAGTGTAATTAAGATTATATATTTGTAAGGTTTTAGCTTATTTTTAAGGTTTTAGGAATTTTGTTGTTAATTAGAAGTTTTTGTAAATTTTGGGTATTTAATTAATATTTATGTTAATTTCGGAATTATTGTTAAAAATTATGAAATTTTAATAATTGAAGTTATTATTGAATGTTATTAATTTTAGAACTCAAATTATAATTTTTGTGATTTTTAAACTATTTCTATGAATATTTTTGAGTTTATGTCAAATGTGATTACTAGGTTAAATTATAATTTTTTAGAAGAAATTATTAGTTGATTTTATGTTTTAATTATATTAAGGAGATTAATTTTTGAGAAAATAATTTTTTGATGATTAAATAATTTTAAGGAATTTTTTTAGTACTAATAATACATTATGTAATTTATGAATTTAGGGGTAAAAATGTAATTTTATGCTAATTATAGTTAAACATATATTTTAGTTAGTTTTATTAATATTTGAGAGGTTTAAAGAATTTTTTATAAATTAATTCTTATTTTTACTTAAATAATGTTAATTTTGAATATCAATTCCAAATATTATATATATTTATAATGCATTATTTTGGTAACAAAAAATTGAGTATAAGGTTGTATTTAGCATGTTTTGTATAGTGGTTTTGATTTAGGTTATAATTATATTTTGATAATGAAATGCAAATTGAGTTGGTTAGTTATTTTTTTGAATAATTGAGATTTTATATATTTTTAGTATATATGTATGTGTAATATGTATTTTGGGAAATAAATGATATTATTTCTTGATGTTTTATTGAGTTGTGATCTCGATCGGGTCTAAGTATAGTTTTGGGAGCCCAACTCAAGTGTGTATGTCTGTGGTTATTAGAAGTGCGTTTTCTATGCAGGTATGGCTCTACCTTTAGTAGAGAGATGTTCGTTTTACAGAGGAGACTCTGTCGAAATTTCGATAGATTTTCTCGTAAAACGTGATATTTGTAATGATTTCTACCGTTAGTTAGGTTCTATCCTGTCTATCGAGTCTTATCCGGTCTTCCTCGAGTCAGCTTATCATTTTACTATTTTTTTGATTTTTGATTTAAATTCCATAATCATGTTTTAAAATCGATTTGTTATTTTCTTTTTAGAGCATATCGGAGCAGTAGCCGTGAGACCGAGGCAGACGCGTGGTCATCAGCCTTCGCATTCATCTTGTAAGTCAATAGAACGATCTGTGCGTGTGTTTATTTAAAGAATGCATGCGCTCGTATTTTTATTATATTGATTATATGATTTATTTAATTTAATGCTGTTATTTAAGATTTAAACGCATTTTATTTATTTAACAATCGATTTTTGAGAAATTTTGGTAGAACGGGCTACCTGGTGGGCTTCACTAGGACTATGTGCACATGGTAGAGATTGAGAGATAGATTCAAAATATATATGATTGGTGAATGTTAAACTGGGATGGGTGCCTCAGTGGAAGCCTATGCTCTCGGGGACCGCTAGCGATTGTAAGGTTGATAATGGACTGGGATGGGTGCCTCAATTGATGCCTTTGCTCTCGGGGACCGCTAGTGCCATATATTTAGATTAAGTGAATGACTATGACTTGGTGCCTCGATTGATGCCTTTGCTCTCGGGGACCGGTGGTCTAGTTGGAATAAGTGTGCCCAGTTGGCCATGTAGATTTTTAGGTTTAGGGTTCTACCGAGATTTTTCAAAAGCTATACTTATACACTATAAATTATTTTCACTATAAACTTATAGTTTTCAAAAAGGTTTTCAAACTGTACAACTCTTTTTATTGACTTATTCAGTGAGGTATGATTCCCTTCAATTTATTTTTTTTCAGGAGCTTGGGAGTTCGACCTCATACTACCTCCACGCCGAGTTTCTTCTTCACCGGCTATTTTATGTAGGTCATTGTAAGTTGTACTGTTGTATTATTCTAGGATGCTACAGTAGTACATGTACTAAGAATTGTATGGTTTAAGTATATTTAAGTAATTTATTTGTACAAACCACGCTTATGTACAAAGATTTAAGTTTGATTTATAATATGTGACGTTGAAGCAAATTTTATTAAGCACTTGAATTTGTTTATTTTTAAGTTAAAGTATAAAAATGGAAGGTTTTATTTTTCTTTCTTTTAGGCTTACTACGGGTTTTGAGGGCCTTATGCCTACCCATTCCCTAGTGCCGGTCACGTGCCCTTGGGTTCGAGTGGTGACAAAGTTGGTATCAGAGCATAAGTTTGATTAATTTTCCATGTCTGTCTTTCTATATAACTGCTGCAGCTTTAGGGTTGATAATTGTCTTTGAGATGTTCTTGTTTCTAATTCCGCATTGCTTTAAATATTCTTACCCTATTTTGAATTTGATTTTCCTTGTTTTCTTTTTAAAATGAGGCATGTGCGTACCGACCCTGATGTTGATCCGACCCTTAGACTTGATGAACAGTCTGTGCACAATGAGGCTCCCCTTCTTACTCCACGTCGTAGGGGCAGAGGTAGAGGTAGAGGTCGAGCTAGGGTAGCTGCAGCTGAGATTCCTGATCAGCAGCCAGTCGAGCCTGAAGCCCCAACTGTAGATCCTACAGCCTTTGTAGCTAGACTGGTAGGGATTAATCAGGGTCTAGCAGCATTGAATCAGGTGATGCCCCTAGTATAGCAAATGCTACAGCAGAGGAATCAGGGGATGTTAGATATTGAAGCATCACTTCTTTATTCTCGGATCGGTAGAGTTTCTTTTGATGATACGGGTGATGCCTTAGACTTTATTAATGCGATTGAGGCACGTACCAGGACGGGACACGCGGATTATCAGAGGATTATGATTGTGCAGTTGTCAGTTCAGGCGGCAGCTCAGGACTAGTTTATGCAATCAATTCAGCCATCTATGTATGAGCTTGCTTGGCTAGAGTTTAAGGATCGCTTCTTGAGATTCTTCTGTCCTCTAGCCACCAGAGATGCCTACAGGTGGTAGTTGCTCCACATCACTAGAGGCGATAGGTTAGTGGAGGACTATACCAGAGAGTTTAATAGGTTATCTCGACATGCAGAGGATATCAGGAGGGACCCTTATAGAGCAATAGAGCTATATGTTACTAGTTTAGGACCCACTTTTATTGGTATGTGTACCGAGGACCACACCCTAGAGAGTGTGATTGAGGAGGCCCATTTGATTGAGAGGCGACATATCCGCCAGGGCACCATGATAAATCCCTATATGGTTAGGGGTAGTGGATATGGTGTAGCTCCTGGGTACCAACAGCCAGCATTTCACATCGGTAGTTCAAGTCAGCAAGCTGCGGGCAGTTCACAATAGAGTGGTAGGAGGTCCAAGACTCACCGAGTTGGTCGACATGGGTACGTCATGAACAAGAGGAGTGGTAGGGGTCACAGATTCAGTACTGGAGTTAGTAGCAATAGTAGTGGGCAGAGTTCCAGGTAGAGTAGTTCTGGATCTGGAGCCAGTGCTTGCACAAGCTGTGGACGATTTCATCAGGGCCCATATCATATGTTGTCGGGCGCTTGCTTCAGATATGGGCAGATTGGACATCTTGCAAGAGCTTGTCCTCACTCCAGATACTAGCCACAGTACGTTCAGGGTTTGTCTTCATCAGTGGCTCAACCCTACTATCTGATGCCTCAGCAGTATCGAGCACCATTATAGCCACAGTAGAGACCGCCTCAGCCTATGAGTCAGCAGGGTCGAGGTTCAGTTGGTAGACCTAGCGGTCGTGGATTTGCGTAGCCTTCAAATTCTCAGCAGGCAGGTCGTGGTCAAGCTCGAGTGTTCACTTTGACACCACAGGATGCTCAGACTTCGAATGCAATGGTAGCAGGTATTCTCTCAGTCTGTGCATGCGATGCTAGAGTGTTGTTTGACCTCGGTGCTTCACATTCCTTCATTTCTCCTGTGTTCACTTTAAAAATCAAGTGGCAGCCTTCTAGGTTGTCCTTTCCTCTATCTGAGTCGACTCCTCTTAATGATGAGTTTGAGACAGATTTCTTCTTTCCTTTGTGTCCGGTGATAGTTGATGGTAGAGAATTATTGGCGGACTTGGTGTTGCTTAATGTGTTGGAATTTGACGTCATTTTGGGCATGGATTGGTTGTCGAGGTATTATGCTTCGGTGAATTATACAGAGAAAGAAGTGGTGTTCAGAATTCCAAATGAAGAAGAATTTTGTTTCAAGGGTGAAAAGAGCTCCATGCCTCATAATCTCATTTCTGCCATTATAGCCCGGAAGATGCTTAGAAGGGGTTGTTAGGGTTACTTGGCAATGGTAAGAGATGTTGAGAAAGAGAATGTGGCAATTGAGCAGGTGCCAATGGTGTGTGAATTTCTGGATGTCTTTCCTGAAGAATTCCCAGGATTACCACCAGACAGAGAGATAGAGTTCTGTATCAATGTCATATATGGTACGGATCCTATTTCTATGCCACCCTACAGAATGGCACCAGCTGAATTACAGGAGTTGAAAGAGCAGTTGCAGTAGTTGCTTGATAAGGGTTTCATCAGACCCAGTATATCACCTTAGGGTGCTCCGGTGTTATTTGTGAAGGAAAAGGATAGTAGCCTTCGACTTTATATTGATTACAGACAGTTGAATAAGGTCACCATCAAGAATAAGTACCCACATCCGAGGATCGATGACCTGTTTGATCAACTTCAAGGTGCTACATGCTTCTCTAAAATAGATATGAGATCTGGGTATCACTAGTTGAGGATCAGAAGAGGTGATGAGCCCAAGATAGCCTTTCAAACAAGATATGGCCATTATGAGTTTTTAGTAATGCCCTTTGGGTTGACTAATGCTCCAGTAGCCTTTTATGGACTTGATGAATCAGGTGTTTAGGCCATACTTGGATTGGTTTATGATAGTTTTCATTGATGATATCTTGGTTTATTCCAAGAGCGAGGCTGAGCATGTTATGCATCTGAGAAGGGTGCTTCAGACTTTAAAGGAGCAGAGGTTGTATGCCAAATTCTTAAAGTACGAGTTCTGGTTGGATCAAGTGGCATTTCTAAGCCACGTGGTTTCTAAAGATGGCATACAGGTGGACCCTAAGAAGATAGAGGCTATTATGGAGTGGCCGAGGCCGACTACAGTTAGAGAGGTACAGAGTTTCCTGGGTCTAGCAGGCTATTACAGAAGATTTATGAAAGACTTCTCTAAAATTGCTGCACCTTTGACAAGGTTGACCCAGAAGAGTGCTAAGTTTGTATGGACAGACAAATGCAAAGAGCACCTTCAGTTATTGAAGGCTTGTTGACGTCGACTCCAATTCTAACTTTTCCCTCTGGAAATGAAGGGTATACTGTGTATTGTGATGCTTCCAGAGTAGGATTGGGCTGTGTGTTAATGCAAAATGGCCAAGTGATTTCTTATACTTTGAGGCAGTTGAAGAAGCACAAGCAAAACTATCCTACTCATGATCTGGAGATGGAAATCGTGGTGTTTGCTTTGAAAATATGGAGGCATTACATGTATGGGGTAACATGTGAGATATAGACTGATCACAAAAGCTTGAAATATATTTTCCAGCAGAGGGACTTGAATCTGAGGCAGAGAAGATGGATGGAACTCCTTAAGGATTATGATTGTTCCATTTTATACCATCCAGGCAAGGCGAATGTTGTCGCGGATGCCTTGAGTATAAAATCAGCAGGCAGTCTTGCCCATATTAACACAGAAAGAAGGCCCATTATCAAGGAGTTGCATGGGTTAATTGATCAAGGGTTACAGATGAAAGTTACCCGGAAGTGCCTTTTAGCTCAATTCAGGGTACGATCAGTATACTTGGATCGGGTTAAGGCAGCTCAGAGTAGAGACTCCCAGTTGTAGAGAATTATGTATGAAGTGCAACAAGGGTAGTCAAGGGACTTTATGATTGACAGAGAAGGTGTATTGCGGTTGGGCATTAGGATTTGTGTACCAGATGTTGATGACTTGAGGAAGGAGATTATGGAAGAAGCATATTTTTCTGCATATAGTGTTCATCCAGGTTCTACCAAGATGTATCATAACTTGAAGGATACATATTAGTGGAATGGAATGAAGAGAGATATTGCAGAGTTTGTATCCAGGTGCCTAACTTGCTAGCAAGTAAAGCTCGAACATCAGAGACCCTCAGGACTATTGCAACCTATGCCAATTCCTAAATGGAAATGGGATATGATAGCCATGGATTTCGTGATTGGGCTACCTCGGACTACTGGAGGTTATGACGCTATTTGGGTGATTGTTGATAGGTTAACTAAGTCAGCGCACTTTCTGCCAATAAAGAAGACGTACTCTACTGATAGACTGGCGAGACTTTATGTCAATAGGATTGTTTGTCTACATGGAGTACCAGTGAGCATAGTGTCAGATAGAGGAGCCACATTTACCTCAGTCTTTTGGTAAAAGTTACACAACGCCTTGGGTACCAGGTTGGATTTCAGTACGGCCTTCCACCCTTAGACAGATGGTCAGTCAGAGAGGACCATCCAGACGTTAGAAGATATGCTGAGGATGTGTGTAATGGATTTTGGAGGACAATAGGATTCACACTTGCCATTGATTGAGTTTGCTTATAATAACAGCTATCATGCTAGCATCGAGATGGCTCCATATGAGGCACTATATGGTAGGAAGTGTAGATCACCGTTGTGTTAGGAGATTGGTGAAAGGCAGTTAACAGGTCAAGAGTTGGTGCAAGTCACTTCAAAGAAAGTCCCCATTATACAACAGCGATTGAAGACAGCCTTCAACAGACAGAAGAGCTATGCTGACCCTAGGAGGGAGGATGTATCCTTCATGGTTGGAGACATGGTATTCCTGAAGGTGTCTCCAATGAAAGGAGTTATAAGATTTGACAATAAGGGTAAGCTAGCTCCTAGATACATTGGACCATTTGAGATTCGGTCTAGAGTGGGCGAAGAGGCATATAGGCTGGTGTTACCACTAGAACTATCGAGAATCCATCCTGTATTTCATGTATCCATGCTGAGGAAATATGTCCCCGATCCGTCTCATGTGTTGCAACCTCAAATTGTAGAGCTTAGCGACGATCTGACTTACGAGGAGTACCTAGTGGCGATTGTGGATCGCTAAATCCGACAGCTGCGGACTAAGGAGATATCTATGGTAAAGGTGCTATGGAGTGACCATTCCGCTGAGGATTGCACTTGGGAAACTGAAGCTGAGATGCGAGTTTCTTTCCCGTATCTCTTTCCTTCTTAGCCTTGTAATTCTTCTTTTCTTTCTTTTCTTGAATTCGGGGACGAATTCATATAAGGAGGGGAGACTGTAATACCCTATATTTTTATTTAAATAAATTAATTTCCAAACTAAGTTATTAATAATTACTTTTGAATTATATTAAACAATTGTCAATATTATTTTTAGGGTTATTAATTTATGAAATGATTATGTGTGAGTATTATTTATTTATTATTTAAAATTTCATTGTTTATTATTATTATTATTATTTTAAACTACATTAACTTTATGGTTATTTATGTGCTACTATGTACATGCATATATATATATATATATATATATATATATATATATATATACACATACTCATATATAATTAGGGTTAATTATTATTTTATGTGTGTGCATTAATTTAACTTGTGTATATGTATGTATATATGTATGTAGTATACTTGTGAGTGTGTGAATATATGTATAATGTGTATGAGTGGTGGAGAATTTGTGTATATATATTATTTTAATATAATGTTTTAATATTATTATTATTATTATTATTATTATTATTATTATTATTATTATTATTATTATTATTATTATTATTATTATTATTATTATTATTATATATATACACACACAAACAAAAAAAAAAAGAAAGAAAGAAAGGAAGCATTTCCATCGACCCCAACCTCCCGCACCTCCCATCTCCGCCCCTCACTGTCTCTTTCTTGCTTCTCACTGCGCCATTTCTCCTTCTCCACCACCAAACTCCATCGCCGCCGTGAGAGGGAGCTTCCAGGTGGTGTTGCTGCCACTGCTTCTCTTCTTCTTCCTTCGGTCAGCTTCGATCCAAGCTGATTCGGCGCCACCAAAGCTTCCCCAGCTTCCCTTATCCTCTCAGGCGTCTATCCAAGCCCGAAACCACCGCTGCAACTCACCTTCGGCGTCGGAATTGGAGGTTGAAGGTGAGTTGTTTTGGGTTGTTTTGAGGTTGTTCTTAAGTCGTTTTTTTGGTTGTTGAATGGAATTGGGTGTTGATTTTAGGTTGTTCTTAGGTAAATGTTGAGTTATGCCATTTAGTTGTCCAAATTCGAATTTTTAAGCATTTTTTTGAATTTTCCTTAATTTACAGAAATTTTTTATAATTTTATTTAATTTTTATTTGAATTTAATGGATTTTCTCTTTGGGTTAATTAGTGTAATTAAGATTATATATTTGTAAGGTTTTGGGTTGTTTTTAAGGTTTTAGGAATTTTGGTGTTAATTAGAAGTTTTTGTACATTTTGGGTATTTAATTAATATTTATGTTAATTTCGGAATTATTGTTAAAAATTATGAAATTTTAATAATTGAAGTTATTATTGAATGTTATTAATTTTAGAACTCAAATTATAATTTTTATGATTTTTAAACTATTTCTATGAATATTTTTGAGTTTATTTCAAATGTGATTACTAGGTTAAATTATAATTTTTTAGAAGAAATTAGTAGTTGATTTTATGTTTTAATTATATTAAGTAGATTAATTTTGAGAAAATAATTTTTAGATGATTAAATAATTTTAAGGAATTTTTTTAGTACTAATAATACATTATGTAATTTATGTATTTAGGGGTAAAAATGTAATTTTATGCTAATTATAATTAAACATATATTTTAGTTAGTTTTATTAATATTTGAGAGGTTTAAAGAATTTTTTATAAATTAATTCTTATTTTTACTTAAATAATGTTAATTTTGAATATCAATTCCAAATATTATATATATTTATAATGCATTATTTTGGTAACAAAAAATTGAGTATAAGGTTGTATTTAGCATGTTTGGTATAGTGGTTTTGATTTAGGTTATAATTATATTTTGATAATGAAATGCAAATTGAGTTGGTTAGTTATGTTTTTGAATAATTGAGATTTTATATATTTTTAGTATATATGTATGTGTAATATGTATTTTGGGAAATAAATGATATTATTTCTTGATGTTTTATTGAGTTGTGATCTCGATCGGGTCTAAGTATAGTTTTGGGAGCCCGACTCGAGTGTGTATGTCTGTGGTTATTAGAAGTGCGTTTTCTATGCAGGTATGGCTCTATCTTTGGTAGAGAGATGTTCGTTTTACAGAGGAGACTCTGTCGAAATTTCGATAGATTTTCTCGTAAAACGTGATATTTGTAATGATCTCTACCGTTAGTTAGGTTCTATCCTGTCTATCGAGTCTTATCCGGTCTTCCTCGAGTCAACCTATCATTTTACCATTTTTTTGATTTTGGATTTAAATTCCATAGTCATGTTTTAAAATCGATTTGTTATTTTCTTTTTAGAGCATATCGGAGTAGAAGCCGTGAGACCGAGGCAGACGCATGGTCATCAGCCTTCACATTCATCTTGTAAGTCAATAAAACGATCTGTGCGTGTGTTTATTTAAAGAATGCATGCGCTCATATTTTTATTATATTGATTATATGATTTATTTAATTTAATGCTATTATTTAAGATTTAAACGCATTTTATTTATTTTAAAATCAATTTTTGAGAAATTTTGATAGAACGAGCTACCTGGTGGGCTTCACCAGGACTATGTGCACATGGCAGAGATTGAGAGATAGATTCAAAATATATATGATTGGTGAATGTTAAGCTGGGATGGGTGTCTCGGTGGAAGCCTATGCTCTTGGGGATCGCTAGTGATTGTAAGGTTGATAATGGACTGGGATGGGTGCCTCGGTCGATGCCTTTACTCTCGGGGACCGCCAGTGCCATATATTTGGATTAAGTGAATGACTATGACTTGGTGCCTCGGTTGATGCCTTTGCTCTTGGGGATCGATAGTCTAGTTGGAATAAGTGGGCCCAGTTGGCCATGTAAATTTTTGGGTTTAGGGTTCTACCGAGATTTTTCAAAAGCTATACTTATACACTATAAATTATTTTCACTATAAACATATAGTTTTCAAAAAGGTTTTCAAACCGTATAGCTCTTTTTATTGACTTATTCAGTGAGGTCTGATTCCCTTCAATTTATTTTTTTTCAGGAGCTTGGGAGTTCGACCTCAGACTACCTCCATGTCGGGTTTCTTCTTCACCGGCTATTTTATGTAGGTCATTGTAAGTTGTACTGTTGTATTATTCTAAGATGCTGCAATAGTATATGTACTAAGAATTGTATGGTTTAAGTATATTTGAGTAATTTATTTTGTATGAACCATGCTTATGTATAAAGATTTAAGTTTAATTTATAATATGTGATGTTGAAGCACATTTTATTAAGCACTTGAATTTGTTTATTTTTAAGAAAATTAGTTTGATAATATGTTCTGTTATAAGTTAAAGTATAAAAATGGAAGGTTTTATTTTTCTTTCTTTTAGGCTTACTATGGGTTTCGGGGGCCTTATGTCTACCCATTCCCTAGTGCCGATCACGTGCCCTCAGGTTCGGGTCGTGACATATTTAATGTGTGTAAAATAAGTTTTTAGCTAATGAAAATTGAAAATTAAATTTTTTGCGAGAATTTAATTGTTACATGTAAATTGATATTTATTTTTATTAATTTGAGTTAAATTGTTATTTAGAAAATAATTAAGTTTTATTTAATCAAAGTAACTTAAAATAGTAATGTTTATATCATTTATTGAATTAAAATTTTTATATAATTATAAAATCAAAAAAAATTTAAAATCTCAATAATGTTTGATTAAGTTTTAAAAATCAAATAATATTTTTCAAAAGTTTGAGAATACAAATATAAAAGGGATTTTTTTTCAAAAATAAATCAAAAACTAAAAATATTATCAAAAGCCACATTGATAAAAAATATTTTAAAAAATAACTTTTCTTCTTTTGAAAACTAATTTTCTCAATTATTTTCTTTCAAATATGGATCACTTTCTTTTCCTTTCTTATTTTTAAGGTATTGTTTTCTTTTTTTTCATTAAATTTTTTTTCTACTGTCTTTATTTTTTTTTTAATATTTTTTTCTAAACACTTTTTGCTATTTTTTATCAATATTTTCTTCTATTGTCTTGTTTTTTTAATATTTTTTTTGCTCAATATTTTTTTACTATCTTCATTTTTTTTCAATATTTTTTTTTCAACTTTTTTTTATTGTCTTCATTTTTTTTCTCAATATTTTTTTATGCTCAACATTTTTTCTATTTTTAAGACACTCTCAACATTTTATTTTTTTTACTCAACATTCTTTTATTTTTAAGATATTGTCATCATCTTTTTTTCCTCAATATTTTTTTCTCTTCAAAACTTTTTTAGTACTATTTTTTTTTTCTCAATATTATTTTTTTATTCAACATTTTTTTGTACTATCTTCATCTTTTTGTTTCTCAATGTTTTTTTTTCTCAACTTTTTTTTTAATTGTCTTCATCTTTTTCTTTTCCTGAATATTTTTTATGCTCAACATTGTTTTTCTATTTTAAGGTACTCTCAACATTTTGTTTTTTCACTCAACATTTTTTTTTGTTTTTAAGGTATTGTCATCATATATTTTTCCCACAACATTTTTTTTCTCAATATTTTTTTCTCCAAATTTGTTTTTCCAAATGAATGATTATGAACTAAATATTTTTAATTCCTGTAAAAACAAGCAATAAATATCTTCAACTGTGCAAGTAATAAACAAAAATTTTTCCTTTTATATTCTTAAAAAATAAAGATTTTTTTTTTACTTTGATTTGTTTATTAAAATGTCTAACAAGTTTTTTTTTTCAAAAAAATTATCTTACACTTATTGATCATCAATATGCAAAATATTTATGATTCTTATGGTGTATTTGTAACATTAACAAAAAAAAAAAAAAAACAACAAAAAGCAATAACATTGAAAAATAAAAAGTGACAAATTGCAACAAAAGCAACAATACTAAAAAATAGAAACAACACTGAAAAAAAAAGCCACAAACTGAATAATTTTTAGAGAAATCTATAATATTTTTAGATTATATAATAGTTAGATTAATAATAAATCACATAAATAATAATTTTATTGTTAATTATTAATATTATTATTAATATTATTATTAATATTTTATTATAAAATAATGAGATATTAGCTGTAAGATATTAAAATTTTACTTTTTAATATTACTTGTGTTAACATACAAGTAAAAATGAAACGGCATCTTTAAATGTAAGAAAAAAAAAAAAAGGAAATCTAGATATTTTTTTTGTACATATGTGTGAGTAGTTTATCTTGATGATGACTTTATTTGTATCTAGAAAATTAATGGAGTTTGGACTTTAATTACAAAAGTTTGAGTAATTGTCGTATATGTGAATTAAAAAGGATATTAATGTGTTATCATCAAAAAAGGAAAAGATATTAATGTTGATATGCCAATCATAAAGCAGCAAACTCGTAGTTTAATAACAAAATTAGTTGTATGTCCGTACGTTGAGCATATTCTTTATTAAAAAAATTTTAATTAATATTTTATTAATGAAAAATTTAAATTATAGGATATAAATAAATAAATAAATTTACATAGAGGTTTGCCTTCTATGTAAAAAATTAGTTTAATAAAAAATTTTAACATTAATAAACAGTATAATAAATTTCTATTAATAGTATAATAAATAGTATAAAGGTTTATTTTGAGATTTAATAATGTTACACATACAGTTTTAGAAGTGAATTCGAAATATAAGATTAGTTATAAATTTATTTTTTTATTATAATTTTTTAGTTATATTAAGATTAGTTTTTTAAATTATTATATTAGTATTATAGTATATATATATTAGTGTTTTAGTTGAAAAATAATACTATATTATTATTATATTGTTATACTTTAAAATTTTCTCAAAAATACAATTTCTAATGGTTTCAAAAAATATTTGAGTGATTTAAAGTAAAAAAATATGCAGTATATAAATATCTTTAGAATTTGAGTAGTATTGAGATATGTATAATAATATTTTAGTTATAAAATAATACTGAATAAATATGGTAAATATTTTATTTTTAATAAAAAATTAAGATTTTTAATAATTTGACCTTTTAGAGTGAATATTCAAATATGAATATAGACATTTATTAAATTTTTGGATTAATAACTTTAAAGCTCATATATATATATATATATATATATATATATTAAAAATAAAATTTCTAATAGTTTGAAAAAATATATTTAAGTGATTTCTGTATTAAAAGGAATATATAAAAAAATTTGAGTTAAAAATGAAGTAATAAGTTAAATTCAAATTACAATATTAAATTTGCTGCATTGATTTTTTGGTTGATTAGGTGAAGCTATTTTGGCTGTTAGAAATCTAATCGGTGAAATGCGAGCTAGGGATTACGTTAAAGCACTGAGAAAATGTAGAATATAATTATAATTTTCTGCATATTTTTTCCTCTTGCAGCCACTGATCCTAGTAGCTTCAATAACAGTGTTGCTGGTATTTTTTTTTATTTATATATATATATATATATATATATATATATATATAATTGGGGAAATAAAACAAAATATAAAATAATTGATAAATTATGCAATTTTATTTATGTTAAATAAAAGAAAAATGTGTTTTTAATTTTTTTTTGAAATAAAATGTATTTTTTATTGAATAAAAGGTGGATGTTTAATTATAATGAAAGACATGATTTCTAATTAAAAATAAGAGTAGTATTTTAGATGTATTATAATTAAAATGTTTTATATTGAATAAAATATATGTATTTTGAAATAAAAAATTTTATAAAGAGAAAATGGTAACTAAATAAATGAAAAATAAAATATATTACATTAATTTTTTTTTTTAATTTTTATTGCTATTATTTTTAAATATAAAAGAATTTATTTTAAGACTATTAAATTGTTATTGGAGTATGTATAATAGTTAAGAAACTTTTAAAAAATAGAATTTCTAATGATTTAGGAAAAATGATTGAGTAATTTGAAATTAAAAATATGTATTATATAAAAACTTTTAGAACTTAAGTAGTATTAGGATATGAATAATAGTGTTATACTTAAAAAATAATACTAAAAAATAATAATAAATATTTTATTTTTAATAAAAATTAAAATTTTTAAGAATTTGACATATTAAATTTTAAGGTAAATACTTAAATATGAAAATAAACCTTTGTCACATTTTTTGCTTAATAACTTTAATACTTAGCTTTTAATATATATATATATATATATATATATATATATATATATATATATATATATATATATATATATATATATATATATATAGGTCCTTAATGCATTGAACCATATATAAATGGGTAAACCTATTATCGTTTATAAATAAAATAATTTTAATTTTCAACTCACTAAATTTCTATTATCTTTTATAAATAATTTTGCCTCAAGAAATAAAGACCCAGAGAAAAACATAAGGATAGTTTCAAATTATCAATAAAATAATAAAGATAAAAATCTCTATACAATTAAATTTATTTTCTTTCCTACAAGTTGAAACTTTTTACATCCCACTTGAGTTTGTAATTAGTTTCACCTTTTATAAGAAGAATGAGAGAATAATTTTTCTTCAATTTCCTTTTTCATCTAAAAATTTCTAATAGTCAAATAATATATTAAAAAATAATTACTTTTCCATTTTTATTTTCTTCCCATTACTCCCCTTATTTCATATATAGTCTCAATATATATTTAATGGTGATTAATTAAAATTAACAAATGTCTCAAACATAATATTTATATAAAGAAAAATTTAGTAAATTTAACAGTGTTAGTAGTAAGGAGTTATTTATTTCATTTTGAAGAAATTAAATATTTAATTGTGCTAAAGTGAAAATTAAAGTGGTTCTCCCAATTTAAGAAAGTAAAATTTTTTTTTGCACCATTGGTCTAAAATATACAATTAATGACACTCGAAAATCAAGAAGTGATAATTTCATTAGAATGATGAGAGTTAAATACAGGTTACAATAAACGTGATTAATACAACAACTACATGATAAGAATTGTATAACAAATAGAACTGTCCTAACTAATAGTTGTTACAAGGAATTAGCTTTGACACACCCCCGCAAGCTGAAGGTTGACATTATATAATAGTAGCTTGGTTAGAAATTGAAAAAATTGTAAATGTGCTAGAGGCTTAGTCATGATGTCTGTTAATTGGTTAACAAATGAAACAACGAACACAGTAAGTTGATGATGTTGCACCTATTGCTAGACAAAGTGGCAGTCCACCTCAACATGACAAGTTCGAGCTTAGAAAATAGGATTGGTGGAAAAGAAGATGACACTAATGTTATCTCACTAGACATCAGGCAGAGTTAGAAGAGAAACACCATGCTCAAACAATAGGATTTGAGCTACTTGATTTCAACACTAACATCAACTACTACTTTAAATTTAGATTTTATGGATGAAAGTGCTACGGTCCTCTATTTCTAAGAATTCTAAACTATCAAAGTTTTGCCAAGGAAGATGAGATAGCCTCTAGTGGACCGTCTGTCATATGGATAACCTACCCAATCGGAATCACTAAAAGTAATTAATTCCTAAAGAGAAGGCTTAGTAAGAAGCAAGCTTTGTGATGATGTGCCATTAAAGTAGCAAATAACTCGCTTAAGTGCTTGTAGATTGACTGTCATCGGCTGGTGCATATATTGGCACAACTTATTCACCAAATAAGACATATCGAGTATGGTCAGTGTGAGATGTTGCAAACTTCCACAAGTCATGCAAAATCATGTAGCCTTTTTGGTATCCAATAAGGCTCCTTTATGTTTGGACAGTGAAATGCTAGAGATCATTGGTATTGGAGAAGGTTTACATTTGTCCATGCTTGAATTTTTAAGAATATTTTAAATGTAAGATTGTTGAGATGAAAAAAAAAACCATTACTGTTAGGAAGAACTTGAATTCAAAGAAAATAATGCAATAGTCCCAAGTCTCGAAGTGTGAAAGCAAATAACAATAGATCAATGATATATTAAAGAAATATTGAATCATTCCCTATTAACATAACATCATCTATATATACTAAAAGAAAATACTTTTTGGAGTGTTGTGCTAAAGAAATAGAGAAGAATCAACATTAGAATTTTAAAAACCAATGGAGAGCAAAAATGAACTTAGCTTATTATATTATACACAAGGCGCTTGGTTAAGATCATAGAGAGACTTGTTTAACTTACAAACATAATGAGGCTTGTTTGAATTAATACAACCTTGGGTTGAACCATATAGAGTGTTTCCTAAAGATCACTATTCAGGAATGTATTCTTGACATCAAGTTGGCAAAGGGACCATCCCTAAGAAACAACAAAAGATAAGATAGTTTGAATGGTTTGTGGTTTCACCACCGAACTAAAGGTTTCTATGTAGTTAATGCCATATTCAAGAATATAACCATAGGCCACAAAAGCATGCTTTCAATTTGTCAAAGTTATTGTTTGCTTTCTGTTTGATCTTGTATATCCATATATTGCCAACAACATTACCAATAAAAGGAGGAGGAACCAAGTCTTAAGTGTGATTGTTAAGCAAGGCCTAAATCTCTAATGACATAGCATGTCTCCATCTAGATGATTTATTAGCTTGAGTGAATAAGGTTGGCTCAATATAGGAAAGAGAATCAATGACAATATAAAAAGATGTTGGTTTGCAATTTAAAGTGGATTAACATAATTTCATACGATGGGTGTGTTTTGGTGAGGATGGCATTGGATTAGGATTTGTTGTGTTTTGGCGTAAATCAACAAATAGATTTATGCCATTAGGGTTATGGATGTTACATGGTATTAGTGGATCACGTTGGTTGGGTGTGGATATGGAGGTGGATGAGTAGGAAGGATCAGGTAAAGGTTGAGGTGAGGGTGCTTGAGTTGGTGTAGATAAGGAGGGAAAATAGTTGGAATGAGAAGGAAAGGTTGTACCTAAAGAGTCCAAGGAACTTGGAATTTGTTAGGTGATATGCAACCATGATTGAGGGGGCATGGAGACTATTAGATCATCCATAATTTTTGAACTATTATTTAGTTTATTAAATGGAAAAATTTTCTCATCAAATTCAACATGACGTGTAATGTAAATTTAATGTGTGCCTTTATCATAGCATCGATAACCAAGCTAATTATAGGCCACGATGTTTAGCACTCGCCTAAGTGTTTAGTGACCACGATACTATATGGACTCAAGACCCACTAGGAAATATAATATGGTTTTTAAGCTTATATTAAAGATGGGAGTCGCCACTCAGATAAGACCTGAGACATACTTTTACAGCAACTGGATACCATGGAGAGCCCCTAGTAGCCATCATTAGAGATTAAGCTTGGCAAATGGGTATAGGCTTTTGAATGCCCACCTAACCTTGCGATTGGCCTCCATTTGTATTTTGTGTTTTATTACCTTTAATTATTAGATTAATTCTTTGTTAACATGCAATTTTCAATTGCCTCCAAATAATTGTCCAATTTTACAATTATAACCAAGTTTTCATATTAATTCAATTTCATGCAATTAAGTTCAATCATATCTTACAATTAAATTAACAACATAAATAAATAAGATAACATAAAATGCGCATGCAAAAGAAATAGGGGGAGGAGAAAAGAATTACATCCCTTTAAACATGTAAGCAAAAAAATAAAAAAATAAAAAATAAAGAAAGTAAGGCAAAGTAAACATGCAAAGAATATGGGAGGAGAAAAGAGTTACAACCTTTTGATCACACAAAATTGTAAAATAAATAAAATAAAAATAAAAAAATCTTTTAAATTTAGGTCATAATTTGGTGATTAACCATCACCCTAATAATTCCTAAAAAATATAATAAATTAGCTCCCCACAAATTTATAAATTACCTACAAAAAGGAAAACCATCAAGTTAATTTCTTAAAATAAAATACTAAAGCAAAAGAAAATTAAGAAAAATTAAGACTTAATTACTTGATATATATTAAGGCAACAAAATAAACACATATTGGAATAATAAAATTCAGAAAATAAAATCAAGATCAAAATGCACAAAAACACATAAAATTTAAGATTAAGGCTAATGCAAATTTAACGAATAAATGAAAACTCAAAACATTAATATCGCATAACTAAAATTAAAAAATTTAGAATTAAATCAATCACTGAATAATGCAAAAGTAAATTTGCATGAAATATTCATAATTAAATAAATTAGCAATTCAAATAAACATAATTAAAAGTACAAAAAATTTTAAACAAAATAATAACAAAAAAGAAAAGAGGCGATACCTTAAATTTGAGGCATCGCCTGATGCCACTAAGGCAATGTAAAGTCACTTAAGGATACTAAGGCGATGCCTGAATTACGACTTCACAATAGAAATTAAAAAGCTTATTTCTTCATTAGAATCCAAATTGCAAGTTATATGATTAAAAGTAAATGGCAGTAGAGACACAAATTTCAACAAATAATCACAGAGATATACTTTGCACACCATGATTAAGACAAAATGAAATGAAACTAAAAAACTTTAAAAGTTGATAAAAACAAAGCGCTTCACTATTTTAGCTGAGTTTATGCTCTTAATTGTAGCCCACAAAGATGGATTTTTGGTTGGAACGCTGCCTGAATGCAAGAACTCCTTTATCGCTTTGAGAATGAACTTCGAGATTTTCCCTTTCGTTCCCTCTTCTTTAGTTTTCCAGCTACTTTTTTTTCTTTCTTTCTTAGAAAATACTCTATTTTCTCTCTATGGTTTTTTCAGCTCTAGCTTAAAAAGTCCATTTTTCACTCTCCCTTTTTAATTCCACTAACCATCATTTAATCTTATTCAAGAATTTCCACCCCCTCCCCTTCTGTCAACAACATCCTAATTATTATTGAAGCATATTAAGACATACTAAGACATTAATCTGAGCATTTTTAGGAGCCATTAATGCTTCATTTTTAAAAATAGAATGATATTAGAGGCACCGCCTCATCAAACCACTGCCATAGAGGCTACACCTCTTCGATCAGACATCACCTGATTACCTTTAGGCTAAGGCAATTCCTTTAATGGGCCTCCTAGCCTCATGAGTTCTTTAGGCTTCTCGGGCTCCCTAGGTTCAATTTTGAGCCTATGATCCACTTATAAGGGAATTTGGGCTTTCAGTCCATTCTCAAGAGGATTTTAGGCTATTCTTTGCATTTAGTACTCATAGTATCTCATCACTAGGCTTTTGTTGTAGGCATCCACAATTTGCCTCTTGATTTTTTAAAAAAATCAAATTCATATGATAAACTACTTTTAAAAAAATAAATAAAAATTAAAAAAATGCACTTGATCTTAAGATTCACTTAAGAGATTAATTCTTCAAATTCTATACTGTCGGCCTCGGGGTATAACCTAAGAGGTTAAATCTCGAAACATATGCCTTCAACCTCAACGTATAACCTGAGAGGTCAATTCTTAATATTTATGTCATCTACCTCTAGGTACAACCAAGAGGTCATATCTCAAAATATGTGTCATTAACCTCGGAGTACAACCTGAGAGGTCATATCTATCCTATTCACTTATTTCCTACATTCTCCTTTCTAAAATCTTACTTTCATATAAAATTAAGTTTCCTTTTAACTTCCCTTATTTTTGAAACTCTCTTTCTTTTCTTTTCCCTTTTTATAAAACTTCCTCTTTCTCTTTCTCTTATATCTCTTCTTCTTCTCTTCTCATGTTTTCCTTTTTCAAACTTCTCACCCATGGACGCTGCTCGGACTTCATATCTTCTTGAGTAGGATTCTATATCACCTCTCGTACATCCTTTATGCACTCTTAGCTTCTCCGTACAAGATGACATCCTTTGTGCCCCATATTTGTGCATTGGCTTCTAGAGAGGTTGGTACTCAAATTAATTGACTTTTCCTATAAAACAACATCGATTTAGGACTAGTGGATGTTTATTTATCATTTAAAACTAGGAATAAGATTGATTATATTAACAAAAATTATAGAAATCATGAATAAAGTGTTGGTCTCTACCATACTAAGGCATTGCCTCATCATTGTGGCAATTACCTCTTTGATGAGGTGTTTCCTTAGCAAAGAGACAATCGTCTCTTTGCTCTAGGGCCATTTTCTTGGGGTAATGTCATGGTGGCATCACCTCTATGCATTTAGGTGTTGCCTTTGTGATTGCGTTTTGATAATTTTTAAATTTTAAGCACATTACACATTCATTCAACTTCTTTTATTATCTCACAATATGATGCACCCACTTTTAAGGGTGTTGAGAACTTCAATGGTGCCCGAGTTTGGTTTAATGAGCTAACGGATGATATTCCAATGCTCAATTATGATACTGGGTTTTGAGATTTCATTCTTGCATTGCTAGACGAACAGGGCCAAAAAAATTATTAGCCACTTCATGAATTGATGCAGATGTGGTTTGATACTATGCACATGTTCCATCTTCCATTTGGTGATATCACCCTAGACCTCATATCATTTGCTATTGTAACATGGATTGCTTGTGTTAGAGATAGAGTTCCATTTGATAGGAGTTTACAGCACGGTACTGCCAACAAGGTGGTGTACATTGAGCGCCTTCTTGAGATGGTGTCAGATATGAAGGGGACTCATACTGTGAAGATTGAGTCCATTTGGAGCTATTACACCCATGCTTGAGTGGAGGCAACTACCTCAGCCCTACAGATCGACCAGGTGATATGGGCTTTTATTGTCTATCTCTTTGGCATCATGCTCTTTGTTGACACTACCAGCTCTATTGACTTGATGTGTCTGATGCCATAACAAGATTTGAATTTAGTAACTACATATGATTGGGATAGTTGTGCTCTAACATACCTATACAGGAGCATGGATCAGGTAGTGCAAGGAGCTAGGTGATTATATAGGCTCTAGCATGCTATTTTAGTACATCTCTTTTCTCTTTTAACTGGTTAATTATCATGATTATCTATGAATAAATTTTTTATAGGTTTGGGCTTTAGAGCTTAAGCTGATCTTCAGGATATCTTCAGTTAGTGTTGTGTGTTTCCTTGCCTTGGCAAGATGGGGCCAACCGTGCTCAGAAGAGACATCTAGCTCGTGTACATGTCCATTATGAGCAACTTAAATCTCTGACTTGGGATGAGGTACCTGTGAATACAAAGTATATTATTAATGGCACATAATCTGAAATCTATCTTACTTACCTGTTTTATACTTCTATAGCTATGTCAGGACTTATGGGGACCCCAGGATGGATGGACATCGACTATGGTCCGCTCAGGATTAATATCCTTGAGGAGAGTCCTTCTTTAAGGGCCTGACTATCGTTTGGTAACTTGGCGAGAGGATCCTCTTCTGGTGTTAAGGCATACAAGCCAGACGTATCCTTATAGCACCTCCCAGGGCCATGTTTTAGACCCACTTATTGGAGGGTGATAAGCTTGATCGAGCTACTGCAGGAGATCCCACTGAGGATTATACTATAAGGTGCAAGAACAATTATCTTGACTTTGTCTTGGGCCAATATGCTCTAAAGAGTACCTTTATCCACTACGACTATCTCTCAGGTAACTATCTAATTTCATATATTTGCCTATAAATGTCATCTTTTAACTTATTTATTCTCTTTAATCTCAAATGGTAGCTATAAGACCTTCATTTTGAGCCAAACCTCATCCTCATGAGAGACCTTCCTAGCATCCTTGTACTGATCAGAGTGGAGAGGGTACTTTTACTGAAGTGTAGCCTACTAGAGCCCCTTCTAGTTTTGGCTCTCAAGTAGTGGCTGGTAGTTTCATCCATACTCCTGACTTATTGACTTGCTATTAGCTACCCTCATGAGAGTTGTCTCACTAGTCTCTCACACTAGATAAGAGCTTGACACTAGTTTGTACTCCTAAAACTGTTACACATGTAAGCCTTTCTTCAACCTTGTTTTCTACTTCAACTCAAGAAAATATTAGTGTTAACAATTCACTAACCATGCAGATATTTCATGAGTAAGGAGAGTATATGTATAGGCTGATCAGTGGGATTACTTAATGAGTGTCACAAAATAGTGGAAGGTAATAACATTTCCTATCTCTATATGCATGCATGCTTACATGATCATACATAAAATTATACTTGGATAGGATCGTAATGATGTCAACTAGGCCTGGATCACTGCTCTCTATCACCAAGTGGCTGCTCTCCAGTTTGAGAGTGACAATGAAGATAATGAGGACTCTGATGATGGTGAAGATGGCAGAGATGGCATTAGAGATGATGAGGAGGGGGATGATGTAGAGGACATAAAATCAAATGCCTCACAAACTATATTTAGTCATTCCTTTTGTTCAGACTTTAATTCCTTTCTTAAAACTCATATTTACTCAAACTATAAATTTTGAAGCTTATGTTTGTTTCAACTGAAATTTTGAATAATAAAAAATTTTAACTTATAGCTGAGTTTCATATTTATTTAAACATATTCTTTAATTAAATAGAAATTAATTTGAGCATAACACAAACTTAATATGCCTGAATGTTTATTGATGATGCATCACCTTAATGTTGAGGCATTGCCTCAACATTGAGGCATTGCCCTATTGTAAATAGGTGATGGATAAGTGCCTCTTCATGCTGAGGCATCATTTAATTAGTGAGTCAATGTCACAGCACCTCCATCCAGTAAACATTTCTTAAAAACCCTAATATTCCTTATAAAAGAACACACAATCACTCTTATCTGCACCCTAAACCTTTAAATTCACATTCTTAACATAATCATAATCAAAAGATGATAGAAAAAAAACTCAAATAACTACAACCAGTTCTAAAAAGCTTAGATAGTGATGCATGGGCAAGGTTAGAGCCATTTCTTTTGTCTATTTTTTTGTTTTTACACTCACGTAAGATCAATTTCACTATAGCTCAATTTTAGGATCCTAACAAACATGTATTTCGATTCAAAACCTTTAAGATTTGTCCCCTATCCAAGGTGTTTGGAGCCTTTTTAGGTTACCAAGATGACTCTATTTGTCAGATTATGATTCCTCAGGTTAGGACACCGAATTTGCATTTTATAGAAAATCAAATGGCTTGGCTATTCAATCTTCCTCCCTAGTTGTCTCTTTACCACATTTTTAGGACAAAAATTCTTATAGAATCCTTCCTAGAAGCTATTCTTACTATAAGCAGTAGGGAGGTTTACTAGTTATAAATGATTGCTTTCTACCTATATGCCCAGTTACTGTTGATTTCCCCTTCTGGCAATCATGACTTCCAGATCCTTCGCATTCTAGATCAAGTGGAAATAGGCCTTAATCCTTTACGTATAATTATAGTAAAAACCATTATTAGGATGGATAATTTCTTAGAAATAAGGTGATTCTTTGGGAGCCTACTACTTTTAAAAGTTAACCTTTTCTTTTTTTCTAACTTTTCTTCTTTACATTAAATTTTTATTTTAATTCATTTTTTTAGGCTTGGTTTTAAAAGAAGTTAAAAATACTTGAGCCTCCTAAAGGCATGACTCATTACAAGGTGAAGCACTACCACACTAGAAAATTACAGTCGTTGCCAGAAGATATCAAGAATTAGTTGGCCACCTTCCTTAATACTAAAGTCCAATAGACATGTCCATAGTGGAAACTGAAACATGTGACCATTCACTCCTATGCATATTATATCCCAATAGCAGGGTTACATTCTATAACTTTTCATAACCCTGCTTGCCTTTATCAACATTGAAACATCTAATTGTGGAGCCAGTGCATGAGTTCAAGCCAAGGCTCCTTACTTAAATTTTTTTGAACAATTTAGTTATAACCTAGCCTCATAGAACCATGTTGAGGTACATTGTCTACAATAGAGATTTGTATACTGATGACCATACAAAGAGTGGATTCAGCTTCAACAACTGGAAAAAGATGAATTCATGAAGAATAGAAAAATAAGAGAACTACATGCATCAAGTGTTCAATAAAAGAAAAGGAAAAGAAAAATTAGTTCATGAATTTTAAACCATATTCACTTTTTATTTGATGTAGTTTCCTTTTAGTTAATTAGTTTGTAATAAGCATTTTATGCAACATTTAACAATTATAAAGGCAAACCATTTCATTTGATTTAAGCATAAATAACTATACATTTTGCTTCTGATATATCTCCTATTATTAGATGGCTTGCCTTGTAAGTTTTTCAACTAACTATTTTTTCCTCTCTCTCTCTCCTTTAATTTGTCCTTAATTTTTGCATGGATCGTCCTTTTTAAGGTTTTTAATCCAACATGTCTTTTATTTTTTTATTCTTTTTTTAGCTCTAAATTTTGCTTAGACAACCTCTTTTGAGGTTTTCTTCCAAGTGAGACATCAAAGAAAATATTTTTTGAGCTTGTCCAGGTTGATGGGCTCTTTAAACTCATTTCCCTCCAAATTAGATAGAATAGTAGTGCCCTTGGAAAAGAGTTTCTTTACTAGATATGGACCCTCCTAATTAGGCTTGAACTTTTCTCACAGATCAATCATGATTGGCTTAGTGAGCTTCAACACCATATCACCTTCTTTAATCTTTCCTGGCTTGATTTTCTTATTATAAGCCCCGGCTATTTTCTAGTACATGGCTTTCATTCTCTTTTCATCTAACAATATAAATTGTGCCAATCTACTCTCCACCCATTGATACTCAGGAATTTTGGACTTCAAGAGGACCCACAATGACTGAATCTTAACCTCCATCGATAGTACAGATTCACATCCATATACCAGAGAATATAGAGTGACTCTAGTCGATGTTCTAGCAATGTTCCTATATCCCCATAATGCAAACTGTAGATAATTTGCCTAATCCCTATAATTTTCCATCATTTTGGCCAGGATTCTCTTCATATTCTTGTTTGCAGCTTTTACTGCTCCATTTGCCTCTGGTCTATACAGAGATGATCTATGATGCTCAATCTTGTACTATTTGAGTAAGGCAGCTATTTTTTCTTAAAACTGAACACCATTATCAGTGAAAACATAATGAGGCAACCTATAACTGTAGATTATGTTCCTCTATAAACTTCACCATCTATTTTGCTTTAATAAAAGTAAAAAACTTCACTTCAACCCCACTTTGAGAAGTAATCAATTGCTACCACAACATAATGGTGACCATTAAATGCCTTTGGCCTTATCTCTCTTATAATATCAATTCCCCAGACTGTGAATGGTTAAGGAGAAGTCATTCTTGAAGTTCCATGGAAGGCAAGTGACTAACATCCCTATACACTTAATAGTTATGGTACTTTTTCATAAACGTCATATAATTAGCTTCCATGGTTAGCCAGAAATACACCTAATGAGTTATTTTCTTAGCCAGGATTGTCCTATTCATATGTGGTCCACACACCCCCTTGTGAATCACTTCCATAATCTTTCAGTCTTCGTCCTTATCAACACACCTCAAATGCACCTTGATTGGCATCCTTTTATATAACATTCCATTATGGCTAATAAATTGTCATGACAACATTCTTAAAAACATCCTTTCCTTCTTATCAACATCTTTAGGAAATTGTCCCATCTCTAAATACCACTGCAAATCATGAAACCATGGTTTTTCTACGGGATCAACTGACATCACTCTTATTTCTTCATAACAATGGACTAGAGATTTTATAAGAATAAGGGGTTTAACTTTTGTCTATTTTTCTCCTTCCCACATTAATGCTAAAGTGGCTAGAGCATTTGCTACTTAGTTCTCTTTTTGCAGTAAATGAACAAACTTGACTTAAGTGAAAGACAACATAACAATAGCCAAATAGTCTCGGTATAATCTTAGTTTATCTTCTCTTACTTTCCACTATTTTGAAATCTATTCTATTATGAGCATAGAGTCCCTATATACTGTAACCTCTTCTACCTCCATATTAAGTAGAGCTTCCAAGCTAAAGATGCAGGCTTCATATTTAGCTTGATTATTAGTGACTTCAAATTCTAACCTTTTTACTATTAGGATCATGTCCCCTATCGGTATGATTAGAATTACACTAATACTTGCCCCCTTATTGTTAACTGCCCCATCAAAGTACATTATCCACTCTTGGATCTCTGTTGCCCCCAACTGTTCATTTAGAAACTCCAATTCCTATTCTTGATTATCATCCATTGGATTCTAAGCTAATAAGTCTACCACTAACCTTCCTTTCATAACTTTTTTTGCTACATAGTCTATATTAAATTCAATGAGTAGGACTAGCCACATGGCCAACTTTCCTATAAGGGATCTAAGGGGATTATGCTTTGATGTTGTATGAACCCTGTAAAATTGGAAGTAGTGTTGAAGCTTCTTGGTTGCCTAAATCATAGCGAAACATGTCTTCTCTACCTGATTGTAGTTAGCTTCATAAGGCAAGAATTTCTTACTCAAGTAATAGACTACATTTTTGACCCTTCATTTCTTTTATTGAGGTAACATTACCCCTAAAACTTCCTTTTCAATAGCCAAATTAAGGATTAGAGGCTTTCTTAATCTCAGTGGTTACAACACTGAAGGATTCATTAAGTAATTCTTAATAATTTCAAAAGTCTACTAACACTTATCGTCCCAAATTACATGTTGATTCTTTCTTAAAAGCTTGAATTGGTTCATAAATAGTGGTAAGCTTAGCTATGAACCTACTAATATATTGCAATCGCCCGATGAATCCTCTTACTTCTTTCTTTGTCTTTGGTGTAGACATTTCCCTTATTGCTTTAACCTTATCCCGATCCACCTTAATTCCCTTCTAACTTACTATGTGACCTAGTAGCTTTCATAAAGTTAACTCGAATACACATTTCTTTAGGTTTAACAAAAGGTTATACTTTTTAGCCTACATTAAAAACTCATCTGAAGCCTCAAAATGTCCTTATTTGGTCAATAACTTCATCATCATATCATCCATATAGACTTTGATCTCTTTGTGAATCATGTCATGCAATAAAGTGGTAGCCATTCTCTAATAAGTAGCCCCTATGTTTTTCAATACCAAAGGCATTACCAAATAGCAGTAAATTCCCTACTCAGTAGTGATGGAGGTTTTTAGTTTATCAATTACCGCTATCATGATCTTATTATATGCCGAGAAGCTATTCATGAAGGAAACATAACAATGTAGGTTGCACTATCAATTAATGTATCAATATTCGATAAGGGAAAATCATCATTTAGGTAAGCTTTATTCAAATCCTGGTAGTCCACAAATATATTGACTTTCCCATCCCTCTTTAGTATAGGGACTATATTAGCCAACCACTGTATGTCATCCATTACCTCCAGAACCTTTTCTTTCCACTACTTTTCCACCTCCTCTTTAATCAAGAGATCCCATTCTGGCCTTAACCTTCTTTTCTTCTAGTTTATTGGTGCAATGTGAGGATATGTCGGGATTCTGTGCTCTGTGACCTCTTTATCAATCCCAGGCATATCATTATAGTATGAAGCAAATACTTTATGTCTTTCTATTAATATTTATTTCATTTTTTCTTTCTCATCAGGAGTTAAATCAGAAGCAATAAGTATATTTTTAGGATTATCATTTATGCCTAGATTAAGTGATTTAGTTTTGGATATAATTAATGTCAAATATATGAATAAAATGATCATCATAATTAGAATAACCATTAGGAAACACATCACACATATATGCAAACTCGGATTTCATTGCATCAACTTTAAAGAAAACCAAATCATTAGTTTCAAATAAAATAGCCAAAGAAATATTAAAGTCATCATAAAAAATCAATGATAGAGTTTTGGATAAAGATCTTGAAGTCTAGCTCCTCTTCCTAACCATTAACTCCGTAGCAGCAATGTCATCTCATTAATAGTAGTCTTTTTTACCCCATTCACATATTTAGTAAATATTTCAAACCTCGAGACCTTTTTTTGTACCAGCATCAAGGGTTAAGGATTCCCCATGTATGGATAACCAGTGTCCTCTTTAATAAATTTCTCCTATAGTTCCCATTTCTCAGCTCCTGTATCTAGATTCTCATATTCCTTATACCCTACTCCATACTTTAGGATTGGTACCTTCTACTCAATGAACTCCAGAGGACCACTTTGATTCTTCTCAAGTCCTAGGCCATGCATAAAGTTCATGTTTCTCAGCATGATTACATTTTTCTTAACTAATCATCTTCATATAGCACACAAACCTCAAAGCTACTACCGATGGGAATTTCCTTAGGAGTCAGCTTTAAAGTAGCAATAACAGCCTCAGTTTTTGCTCATGTGGAAACTTAATCTTCTGGTGAATAGTAGATGGCACTCCTCCAAAATGATAAAAACATGGCCTTCCTAGTAGAATGGAAAAAGTAACTAAGGTGTTAGTCATATAAAGATTCACCCAAGTTTCAATAGGTGTCGTCTTTACCAAGGCTTTAAAAGTCCCCTTAATTGGTCAGTTTGTGTCATTATATGCCTTGATGATCACATTATATGGCTTTAAATCCTCCACAGTAAGGCCCAACTTAGGTAGAATCTTTAGGGGACACACATTGATAGTAGAACCATTATCCACCATCACACAACAAATTAATTATCCTTTCATTCAGCCTTAATAAATAAGGACTTATGGTGGTCTTTCCCCTTCAATGGAAAATCATTATCCATAAAGATAATGGCCCTTTTAGGAATTTCCATTAATGAGTTCACCATCCATTCAAGAGTGTAAGCTATAAGGATTTTCCTCTGGTCCAAAGCTTGGACTAGTGCTTCCCGATGGGCTTTGGAATGCATAAGCAATTCCCAAATACTAGCAACAAACTTCTCTTCTTTCTTCGGCTCTTCTTTTAGCACCTCATTCTTAGTCTTAGCTTCAGCTTTAACAACTGCTTTAACTACTAATTTCATATTTTTTGAAACCCTCATAACTGACCGACTCTCCTTTTCCTCTTTGTTATCCCACATGTCAATATGACCCTCTTCCTCATCAAAACTCCAAATGTCCAAGACATTGACAACTATTTCAATGGATTACTCTTTCATGTTCAGGCTTTTTAGCTCAAGGTCATGTTTTAGTGAGTTGGGTCCAATATCAATAAAGGAATTTAGAACTTGCTCCTCTTTTAAACCAGTGTTGATAATAAGGATTTGTATGTTTAGCGATAGTACATTTTGGTAGTTAGGTGAGGGATTATTTTGGGTGATAGGTTTCTTAGTATCAAAGTCAGTGATTTTGCCTAAATCAATCAAGTCCTGTATCTCATACTTCAACCTAGTGCAATTTTTAATGTTATGACCAATGACTTAATGAAACTTATAGTAAAGCTTTGGGTTGGCATTTGATAGGGGCTATTTTGGAGGTAAAGGCTGTAGTAGGTTCTTCTTAATCAGCTTCTCCAACACCTTTGAGAGAGGTATGCCCAAATTAGAAAATCTCATAGGCTACCTAACTACATTAACTTGCACATTATTGTTATTCCCTCTAATTCCTTCTTTGCCCCTTGACCTTCACCTAAAGAACCTCTTCTCTTATGCCAAATCCAACTCCTTTTGAACCCTAAACCTATATAGTTCCTTAAAATTATAAATTCATAAATCCTTCTAAATTCATAAATCCTTTAACTTATTTAAGAGCTACGAAGTGCACCCCTCTATTGCTATCATTAATTGGTCAATTTCAGCAGGCCTGTGTCTTATCTGAGCTAACATTTCCCTCCACCTAGTCAGGTAATAAGTCAAGGACTTATTCAATCTTTGTTTGGCATTTTACAAATCTCTCAGAGACACCTTAATCTGGGCATTCATTCCATACTGTTTTATGAATGCAGCATACAGCTCCTTCCAATCAGTCTGCACTTGTGATTCTAAGGCACAATACCATTAGATTGGAGCCCCTTCCAATGACATAGGAAACTATTTGAAAATCTGGGCTTTAGATAAGTCGGTTACCTTTATATAGGTCATATATTACTTCAAGTGCAAATGTGGATCATCAGTTCCAACATACTTCTTCATGTTAGGGAACTTGAATTTTTTAGGTAGGGAATCATCATCCTCATCTAAGTTAAGGTTAGTGTAGTCCATTGGGGCATCAATTCCCTTTTCTTTCATCATCATTTGTACCAAAGTCATGGCCTTGGTCATGTTCTTAGCCCAATCAGCCTTTTCCATGCCCTCAGAGATATCCATATTCTGTTGGCCTATTGGATCAACCAACACAGTCCCAAGATCACCCTCTATCCAATTTTTCACAGAGGTCTCGGCATCAAGATCAATTATTTATTATTATTGAATTGATGATTTCTATCTCATCATTCCCATCATCTCTTGGATGACCGATCGAGTCTCAGCAGCTATCTCATCTTTCAATTGTTCCTTAAAGGTCTTTGGATTGAATTATACCATTTTTTATTTTTAAAATTTCAAACTAGACAGTCAGTGTGAGATCGGGACCATGTAGAAGCTATATTTGCAAAACCAAATGTTAGAAATATGCATGAAATGCAAGTTCACATTATTATTTAGAAAAGATAAACACACACTTATTTATAAACAACAAAGAAATAAACAAAAAGCTCAAAAAATAGTAAGCTCCATCCTTATTTCCCCCACACATGTGTGCAATGATGAGTTCCTTATCCTAGGATTTTTTGACTAGGTTTTTATTATCAATAGGGGATAATAAAATCGACGAAAGAAAGATAACCCTCAGGGCAGTATAAACATGTAGAAACTCCTTTGAATAAAACTAAAGTCCATTATAATGGGTCATAGTGGGCATTAAAGGCTTAATTTTCCATAGTGCATTTACAATGGGCATACATTTTATATCAAGGACTACTATATGGCATAAAACACATTATAGATGGTGAGGTTTAGCGTGCATCCAAGATTTTAGCAACCGTGACACTGTTTAAGCTCAGGGCTCTACAAAACACACTAACCACTGTCACAAAGACATAGTATGGAGGTGATGAGTCATCACCTAGGGTAATAATTGGGAAAAATAAAAAAGGTGGTACTTGATTCCCTAAAAGAAAGCCAACACCACAACTAGGAGATTCTGAGTACGGAATACCAACTTCTTTCAGTCTCGTGTTCATTTAGAATTACTTTATGAATTACTAAATTATCCTCTATTTACATGCAGTTTCATATAAACACTTATTCTAGCAATTAACTCCAAGGCAAACTAGTAATGAAAATACAAGTAAATAATGCATTCACTAAAACATATAATCCCTAAGTTATTCTAATATACAAGGATTTTAATTAAATGAATTAAATCTACATATTTTTAATAAGTGAGCCTAAAGACTAATTCCTTTTAATTTTAATTAGATAGACCTAAGTCTATTTATTTTAATTCTAAAAAATGGGCCTAAATCTATAAATTATGAAGGCATTTAAATTAATGGGCCTAATTCTACATGTTTTAATGCTAAGGTGATCTTAAATCTACAAATTATGACAAAGCTAAAATTAAGTGGGCCAAGTCTAAATTAATTAAATAAAATTAGGTGGGCCTATGTCTAATTTACTAAATGGGCCTAAGTTATCTCTAACCTAAAAATCTAATTAATTATGGGCCTAATGATGCATTTTAATTAATTAAACCTAAAGACCTAAATTTATTTGAGTGGATTAAAATCTAATATGGGCTTAAGGTTCAAAACACATAAGAATAAACAAACAAGCACAAAACACACAAAAATAAAATGAACAAGCCCAAAAAATAAATAAAACATATCAAAACAATTATATTAAAGATCAAACAACTAATTAAATTAATTTCTTCTAAACCCTAATTTTCATTAACATGCAACCTAGATTAATCTATTCCCATCATTGATTTTAATCAATTACCTAATTAAAATCCTAATTTTACTAACCAATTAATTAAAATAAACATGCAATCACACATATAACTTTACTATTCCCACTATTGGGGCTATTACAATAATTCATAGGAAATAATAATAAAAATAACTAATACACCCATAAATAAAATAAAGAAATAATAAAAAAAACTTTTAAAACTATATCTCTATAGGATTTTATCCCTGGCATTCCATGGATTTCTCAATTTATCCCCTCAAGCATGATCACCATATATTTTCCTCCATAATCACAATGAAACAGAATAATCAGTTAATAAATAATAAAATAATGAAACAAAGTTAAAAATTAATAGTAAAATAATAATAAAATAAAATAAAATTAGAAGAAAATGATGCTTATGGGTGATGGGATGCTCCTCAGATTTGTAGAATTATCGCTTTTGATAGGACTTCAAATATTATTCTTAAAAAATTCTTCAAAGATCCTTAATAAATAAAGCAAAAGAAATTTTGTAGAGAATAAGGATTTTTTCTCTCTTTTCTTCTTTTTCTTGTTTTTTCTCCTTTTCTTTGTTCCTTTTATTTTTTCTTCTATTTTTTATTTTTTCCCTTCCGTTTTTTATTTTCCCCCTCCCTTTTTTAGAGCCAAAGCCCTCCTACATATAGGGATACATCTTGAAACCCTAGTTATAAATTTATTCCTAAAAGACTTCTATTTCCTTAAAAATATTATCATAATAATTTTAGAAGAATTTCATACCAGTTAGGACTCAATTTATCTAGAAAATTCAAGAATTTGTGGAAGGAGTCTAATTCCAACCAGAATTGTGTAATTCCGATCGGAATTAGCATAATTCCGATCACTTTTAATTACAGAAAGGTCCCTGAAAGAATTTAATTTTTGCAATTAGATCCCTAAAAAGCATTGCAAGTTAGTCCATGAAAACCTCAAATCCTTTCTTTAAAAAAATACAATTAAACCTTTGAAGTTTCAAAGTTCAAATATTGAAGACCTATTCATGACATTTTCATCATTGGAGTCTTCTGTCACATCCATAACTCATCATCCCGAAATTGGGTATCTACACACATGCATTGGGAAAAACCTAGAAAAGATTACTAAGTCATTAGAAGAGTTGAGTCTTGGGTAATAAGTTTCAGCTCCTATAACGATATACCTCCATTATGTCTCCCCACTCAAGGGTCTATATAACATGGATAATTACATGCTATGAGTGATAATAACCAAATACCTCACCACTAGGTTTGAATGCAACATAGGTAGTGAAGCAATGACTATCATCGTTGAGTGCACATTATGTGAAAATGTGTTGTGAATGCAAAAGAAATAAGAAAATAATTAAAATGATAAAAAAAACATTGGAATCAGTTTCTCTATCCTTAGTGGAGTCGCCATTGTAGGCAATAAAGTTCAGCGTGCGCCTAAGTATTCGATGACCATAATAATGTATGGACTTAGGGCACACTAGGAAATACAATACGGGCTTTAAGCATATATTGGAGATGCGAGTCACCACCTAGAGAAGACTCAGGACACACTTTTACAAGAACTAGATCCCACAGAGGGCCCCCAACAGCCGTCATTAGATATTGGGATCAGAAACTGGATATGGGCTTTTGAATGCCCCCAACCCTGCAGTTGGCCTTCGTTTGCGTCTTGTGTTTTATTACCTTTAATTAATAGATTATTTCTTTGTTAACATGCAAATTGTGATTGCCTCCAAACAATTGTCCAATTTTACAATTACAACCAAATTTTCACATTAATTCAATTTCATGCAATTAAGTCCTATCATATCATGCAATTAAATTAACAACATAAATAAATAAGATAACATAAAATGTGCATGCAAAAGAAATGGGGGGAGGAGAAAAGAATTACATCCCTTTAAACATGAAATAAAAATAAAATAAAATAAATAAAATAGTAAAGAAAGTAAGCAAAGTAAACATGCAAAGAATGGAGGAGAAGAAAAGAGTTACAGCCTTTTAATCACATAAAATTGTAAAATAAATATAATAAAAATAAAAAAATCTTATAAATTGAGGTAATAATTTGGTGATTAACCACCACCCTAATAATTCCTGAAAAATGTAATAAATTAGCTCCCCACAAATAAATAAATAAAAACTAACAAAAAGGAAAACCATCAAGTTAATTTCTTAAATTAAAATAATAAAGAAAAATAAAAACTTAATTACTATTAAGGCATCAAAATATTAAGGCATCAAAATAAACACATATTGTAATAATAAAATTTAGAAATTAAAATTAAGATCAAAATGAAAAAAAAAACACATAAAATTTAAGATTAAGGCTAATGCAAATTTAATGAATAAATGAAAACTCAAAAAATTTAGAATTAAATCAATCACTGAATAATGCAAAAGTAAATTTGTATGAAATATTCATAATTAAATATATCAGGCAGTTCAAATAAACATAATTAAAAGTATAATAGATTTTAAACAAAATAATGACAAAAAAGAAAAGAGGTGACTCCTGATCATTGAGGCGTCGCCTGATGCCACTAAGGCGACATAAAGTTGCCTAAGGATACTAAAGTGATGCCACTTCAATTAGGCATTGCCTGAATTACTACTTTAGAATGAAAATTAAAAAGCTTATGTCTTCATCAGAATCCAAATTGTAGGTTATATGATTAAAAGTAAATGAAAGTAAAGACATAAATTTCAATGAATAATTATAAAGATATACTTTACACATCAAGATTAAAATAAAATGAAATGAAACTAAAAAGCTTTAAAAGTTGATAAAAACATGGGCTTTTACTGTTTTAGTCCAATTTGTTCTCCTAACTATAGCCTTTAAAGATGGATTTTTGGTTAGAACACTACCTAAATGCAAGAACTTCCTTACCCTTTTGAGAATGAACTTCAAGACTTTCCCTTTCACTCCCTCTTCTTTAGTTTTCCAGCTACTCTTTTTCTTTCGTTCTTATAAAATAGTCTATTTTTCTCTTTGTGTTTTTTCAACTCCAACTAAAAAAAGTCCCTTTTTCATTCTCCCTTTTTCCTTTTTAATTCCACTAACCCTTAATTAATCTCATTCAAGAATTTCCATCCCTCCCCTTTTATTAGAAACATCCTAATTATTGATAAAGCACGTTCAAACATGCAGAGGCATTAGTTTAAGTGTTTTAGGAGCCATTGATGCTCCAGTTTAAAAATAGAATGATATCACTAATAGAGGCATCGCCTCATCAAACCATTTCCATAGAGGTGACACCTCTTCAGTCAGGCATCACCTGATTAGCCTTGGACTGAGGCAATTCCTTTACTGGGTCTTATGGGCCTCATGATTTATTTGAGCTTCTTAGGCTCCTTAGGTTCAGTTTTGAGCCTATGATCCACTTCCAAGGGAATTTGGGCTTTCGATCCATTCTCAAAAGGATTTTAGGCTATTCTTTGCATTTAGTACTTATATTATCTCATTACCGGGCTTTCATTGAGGGTTGATCAAACCAGGTATCCATAATAATGTGGTGAATAGCCTAAAAAAACAAAGTGTTTAGAATGAATAGCAAATTTCTTTTTATTATAAGGTTTTAAAAGAGGATAGATAGCATAATAAAAATTTGAAGGAAGAATAATCAGGTTCATGGTTGTATGGTATATGGTAAGGAAATTTGTTGTTTAGAGAACTTATAGGCAGTGATTTAATAAAAATACTACAGTTTCAAAAGCAAATTCCAAAAATTTAAATGTTGCTCCATAATGACCCAAAAGGGCAAGACATATATCAATAATACTGCAAATTTTATGTTCAGCAATGCCATTTTGTTCATAAGTCTATGGACAAGTGATATAATGAAAAATTTCATGTTCATTAAAAAATTTATGCAAAGGTTATTATTCATAACACCAATCATAATTAAAAGATTTAATTTTGTAGCCAAATTATTTTTCCACTAGTAATTGAAATTGTTTAAAAATGTCAGGTACTTCAATTTTTCATTTAATAGGAAAAATCTAAGTAAATAATGAATAATTGTTAATGAAGATAACAAAATATTTGAAACTCAAAAATGATTGCATATGCACAAGGCCCTAGACATCAGAATGAACCAATTATAATAGATAAGTACTACTATGATTAGTTAAATGAAGAGAAAGGCAGTGAAGTTTGCCTAAACAACAAGCTTACATATATTAGAAACTTGTTTTAATGCAAAACATGGTAATTGAAAACTATTGACTAAATGTTTAATAGTAGAAAAATTTGGATGGTAATTCTTGGGTGAGTTAGAGAAATTGGAACACGGATGATGAGTGTATTGAGAATCAAATCGGCGATGGCATGTCTAGGTTGTGTGATTTTTCAGCTCATATATATAATAAGAACTAGCAATATTTGTGTAACCACATCACCCTCCTCGTGGTGCCTGTCATCCTTGATTCTATAAGAACTGAGAAGTGCTAGGTGAATTAGACATATTTGTTCTTTGAATATAATTGGCAGAGGGAAGTTAAGGTTGCTTAAATTTCAATAAAAAATCAATGAAATCTATAAGATTCAAGACTAAGAGCATCGTTAAGCATAAAATGTTGATAAAAAGCCGGATTGCTAAGCCACCATTAAGGTGCTTGAAGAGACAGTCCCATAGAAGCAAGTTTATTTACAACTCTGTTGCCTTTTTTAAAGATATGGCTGATATAAAACTAAATAGATCCTAAGTGATTAACACATTCTTGCCATGAGTGTCTAACAAGCCATGGGACAACAACAAACTTGGTCTAAAGAAGATGAATAACATATACTAAATTGGGGAAAGCTGCATTTGAGAAGCCTTGGATACCATATAGAACACAACCAAAATTTCTACCTCAAATGTAAATTTAATTCTCAACAAAATAGCAAAAATGTAAAGAACCCAACCCCTATTGTCTCATAAAATGGCACCAGTTGTAGCTACATTAGGGGAACTGTAGAAGGGCGAGGTTTAGCACACGTCTAAGATTTTAGCAACCGCAACACTGTTTGAACTCAGGGCTCTAGAGAACACACTAGCCACTGTCATAAAGACATGGCATGGAAATAAGGAGTCGCCACCCAGGGTAATAATTGCGACAAATAAAAAAGGTGGTACTCGATTCTTTAAAAGAAAGATAGCACCATAACCAGGAGATTCTGGGTACTGCATACCAACTTCTTTCAATCTCGTGTTCATTTAGAATTACTTTATGAATTACTATATTATCCTCTATTTACATGCAATTTTATATAAACTCGTATTCTAACAATTAACTCAAAGGCAAACTAGTTATGAAAATACAAGTAAATAATGCATTAATTCAAACATATAATCCCTAAGTTAGTCTAATCTACATTAATTTCAATTAAATGAACTAAATCTACATGTTTTAATTTACTAGTGAGCTAAAGACTAATGGGCCTAATTCTTTTTAATTTTAATTAAATGAACCTATGTCTATTTGTTTTAATTATAAAAATGGGTCTAAATCTACAAATTATGAAGTATTTAAATAAATGGGCCTAGTTCTACATGTTTTAATTCTAAGGTGATCTTAAATCTATAAATTATGAAAAAGGCTTTAATTAGGTGAGCTAACTCTAAATTAATTAAATTAAATTAAGTGGGTCTATATCTAATTTGCTAAATGGGCCTAAGTTATTTCTAAACTAAAATCTAATTAATTGTGGACCTAAAATGCATTTTAATTAATTAAACCTAAAAAACCTAAATTTATTTAAGTAGATTAGAATCTAATATGGGCTTAAGGCCCAAGACACATAAAAATAAATAAACAAGCCCAAAAACAAATAATACATATTAAAAAAATTAAATTAAATATCAAACAACCAATTATTTATTTATTCTAAAACCCTAATTTTAATTAACATGCAATCCTAAATTAATCTACTTCCTCCGTTAATTTTAATTAATTACGCAATTGAAACCCTATTTTACTAATCAATTAATCAACATAAACATGAAATCACACACATAATTCCACTATTCCCACTATCAGGGCTATTACAATAATTTATTGAAAATAATAATAAAAATAACTAATACACCCCAAAAATATAAATAAAGAAAATTAAATAAAGAAAATAATAAAAACCTAAAAAGACCTAAATCTAGCTACAATGTCTTATCCATGGCATTCCATGGACTTCTTCTGAGTTTAGTCCTCCAAACATGATCATCATATACTTTCCTTTATAATCACCATAAAAAAAGTACAAAAATTATGATTAGTGAATCAATAATAAAATAAAATAAAAAAACCAATACAATAAAAAAAATAATTCAAATAAAATAGAACAAGGAGAAGATGATGCTTATGGATGATTTTAATGGAGTGCTCCTCAGATTTTGTAAAATCACCATTCTTGATAGGTCTTCGAATCTTATTCTTAAAAAATCCTCCAAAGATCTTCAATTAATCAATTAAGCAAAAGAATTTTTTTGTAGAGAATGCAGATGCTCTTTTTCTTTTTTTTTTATGGCCCTTTCTTTCTTCTTTTTGTTTTTTTCTTCTTCCTCTCTTTTCTCCTTCTTTTTTTAATCCCCCTTTTTTAGGAGTCAAAACACGTCCTTTTATAGTGAAACATCCTTCAAACCCTATGTATAAATTAATTCCTAAAAGACTTCTATTTTCTTAAAAAATTATCAAAAATAATTTTAAGAGAATTTTATAACAATTAGGACTCAATAAAAAGATTTTTTTCTAGAAAATTTGAAAACCCGATGGAAAAGGTCTAATTTTGACCAAAATTGTGTAATTCCGATCGAAATTACACTAATTTTTATCAGAATTAGTGTAATTTCAATCGGAATTACACAATTCCAAATAAAATTATGTAATTCCAATCGAAATTACATAATTTCGACCACTTTTTTTAAATTTTAATTACAAAAGGTCCCTGAAAGAATTTAAATTTTACAATTAAGTCCTTAAAAAATATTGCAATTTAATCCTTAAAGACATTAAATCCTTTCTTTAAAAAATACAATTAGACCTCTGAAGTTTCAAAGCTCAAGTATTGAAGACCTATTCATGATATTTTCCTCATTGGAGTCCTTTACCGCATCCATAACTCATCATCCAGAAATTGGGTGTCTACAAGAACCAACAGCTGCTTTATCATAATTAATCTTTGTCCATCCAGTTGGAGGATGGAGCTAGATGATTGGAATAGCCACAAGGAAGCTTTACTGTATACTAGCAACTCTTAATCAATGCAAGATAATTAGATCTGACTGCGTATTTGACATGTGACTAGACTTAAACAACTCCATTTCCTTAATAGCTCGATAAATGATCTGAATTGATTAAGAAATGGATATCCGCTCGTTATTGAAGACAAGCTTATTGCAAGCATTCCATATGCTCTAAATGGCTGCATGAACTCTTGCCTTCCGTAGAATAAAGACTTTCGAAGAAAATTTTAACTTCATCGCTGAATTAAACAAATTAATAATACCATTGGATAAATTAATATAAGTGTCAAATAAACTAGGCAGTGAATACTAAACAAATATTGCATAAAAGCATTTGGTAAAAGTGTGATCTAAAAATTCAGAGTCATGAATGCAAAAATAACAGCAAGATGGCATACATAGACCTTTGCATCAAAGTAACTCAAAAGTAAAAAGTTTGCTATGCAAAATTTACCAGGTTAAGAATGATCTTAATGGCAGTAGATAATATGACACCATACATTTTTGCTCCAAGCAACTTTAGGGCTTTGAACTCTAAAACAATTATAAGCTTTTGTACAGGAAAGAAAGCCTAAAGAGGAAAAACAACATACAAAGTTGTCAGAGTTTGAAGTTAAAATAATATTCTCAATATCTGCTATAATTTAAGGATAAGAAATGCAAAAGGATTAAGGAATATGCCATGAAAACTCATAAAAAAATTTAAAATGGTAGCTTGCAAAGTTTTTAAATGGAAAGGAATGTGGAACATATCAATGATGTAGTAACCCAACCAATTATTAAACCAAAAGCTAAGTTTAGACTTAGCATGAACCACATATTGATGATAATTTTGTAGTTCCATGAAATAAGCTTTTATGGAGTGCCAAGTGGAAGAAGATATAAAGCCCACCTAAGGCTTTTTAATAGAGTTAAAGAAGTGAATTTACAAGAAGGAAAAGATTAATCTATTATCTGAAGAAACTCTCTAAGAAAACTTGCTTAAAAGGGCTTGATTTAACCATTGAAGTTTCTTCAAACTGAGACCCCCTTTATCCCTTGGATAACAGTAGCTATTCCATTTAACTAAAACAACTTTCATGCATTTAATATTCCCTATCCAAAGAAAGCTTTTGATGGACTTCTCTATAGATTTAATTAATTGAAAAGGCCACATGTAGATCATAAAAGAATTGAAAAAGCCCTAGAAGGGGATGAATATGGCTATTAAATAAAAATTAGAATTAAAAATAATTATTTGTAAGAATTGAAAGAATGTTGAGAAGGAAGAATGAAGAACAAAATGATTTAAGTAGTTCAAATTCAATAATAATCCTACATCTCTACCTAACTTATCCCCAAGTTAGGATTTTCAATCATCCACAATCTTATTCACAAGATTAAGATTACATAAGATTTTTATGGCTCACTCTTATAACCTTACAACATGAGTTTTCAAGGCTCACTCAAAAACCCAAATCCTAAGTGTTTTAATGGACAACACTTAAACCAATTCCTTTAGAATTCAATCTCACTTCCCTACTAATCTATCCCAATATTTAAGGTGAAGAGAAATTCTATTTCTAACACACAACCAACTCTCATAAAAGCTATAAACAAAGAGTGTATATTTTTTTATATACTAACTCTCATAGATTATTACCCTTGAGAAACAAAATAAAAACAACATAAAATATAGCAAGAGAGATAAAAACATGGCATTCTTATGACAAATGTATTAAAAACATAAAATATGATAACATGATCATTTAAATAAACGTTAGGCAATGTAAGGAAATAATTTGAAACATATATGCATATAGTGCCACTAAAATGCATCCAAAAATTAGAACACACAATAATAATTTTGATGCTAGACAAGCTTAACTATCACATGATCATATAGAGCTTAGCTAGCTAATCAATTATGTAGCACTTAGCATATAAAAAAAAATAAACACAAATTATCCATAACATATTTTCCTCTCTTTGTACAAAGGCAAAAGGAAAAGAGAGACATAAAGGGAAATGAATGTAAAGGGGCTAAAATTCCTATAGGAACAAAGCAAAGCTACACCAAATCTTTGTAAAAATATTCATGCCTTATCAAAGATCAAAACAATTCCTAAGAAAAAATTATACATGAATTATGCATATATAAACACAATAATAAAATATTATACACATGTATAGTAACAAATAACAAACTCAAATATATTTCTCCCCCTTTGTCAAAAACAAAAAGAAAAGAGAGAGAGATATAAAAGGAAATGAAAACAAAGATACACAAAATATTTATAAAATCTATGTCATACATAAACAAAGTTGGAAAATAAGGCCCTTTGTCATATATGATGTACAATAAAATTAGTTATACTTACAATGTTAATATGCATGCAAATATTTTAAAAAAATTTCTCCCCCTATATCAAACAAAAATTTAATATGTCACTAACATAAACACATTTTTTAAGGGAGTTTTAAAATTAAAAAAAAACTAAGTACACATGTTTAAAAAATTAACTAAGTACACATGCAAACTCACATTATTTTTCCTCCTTTGACAAAATGTAAAATGAAATTTAAAAAGATAAATCAACTATAAACTGATAAACATAAGAAAATTTTAAGATCAAAATCAAAAAATTTATCAATCAAAATAATCAATAAGCATAACGTGATTTCACATGAAAACAGCTTAACCATTAATTAAACATAAAATCAAGATAAACTAGATCCATCAATCATGCCAAGTTCATGCTTAATGAAATTAAATCTCTCTTCATTGAGAGGTATGATGAAGATATCTGCAAGTTGATTATTTGTATCAATAAATTCAAGTGAGATATCACCAATTTAGACATGATCACATAAGAAATGATGTCTAATGTCTATATGCTTAGTTATAGAATGTTGAATGGGATTTTTGCTATGGTTGATAGCACATGCATTGTCATATTTGATTGGAATGTGATTAAGTTTTACACCATAGTCTAACAACTATTATTTTTGCCATAAAACTTGTGAACAACAAAGACTTGCTGCAATATATTTAGCTTCAACAGTGTACAAGGCAATCAAAACTTGTTTCTTGCTAAACCAAGAAACTAAACATTGTCCTAAAAATTAAAAATTTTTGGAAGTGCTTTTTCTATTTAATAAATTACCAGCAAATTCCAAATTAGAGTAACTAATTAAGTCAAAGGATGAACTCTTAGGATACCAAAGTCCTAAATGCATTATACCACAAAGATATTTGAAAATTCTTTTGATAGCATTCAAATGAGACTCTTTAGGACTTTATTAAAATCTAGCACAAAGCAAGTAGCAAACATAATATCGAGTCTTCTAGCAGTTAAATAAAGAAAGGATCTAATTATACCTCTAAATCGCTTTTCATCAACTAGTTTTCCATTCTCATCTTTGTTGAGTTTGGTTGTGGTGCTCATTGGAGTTTTAGTTATCTTAGCTCCATCCATGCCAAAATTCTTAAGAACGTCTCTTGCATACTTGGTTTGATTGATGAAAATCTCATTTTTGCATTGCTTAATTTAAAGTCTAAGAAAAAATTTGAGTTCACCCATAATACTCATCTTAAATTCTCCTTGCATTAGATTAAAGAATTCCTCACACAAGCAATGGTTAGTAGCACCAAATATAATGTCATCACCATATATTTGTTCTATTAATAAATTATACTTTAATTTCTTTATGAAAATAGTTATATCACCTTTTCCTTTAAAGAAACCTTTCTCTAACAAGAAGTTGCTTAATCTTTCATACCAAGGTCTAGGAGCTTGTTTCAATCCATATAATGCTTTAGAAAGTTTAAATACATGATTTGGAAAATCAAAGCTTTCAAAACCTAGAGGTTGTTCAACATACAACTCTTCTTTAATAAAACCATTTAAAAATGCACTTTTATCATCCATTTGATGAAGTTTGAAATCCATGAATGATGCAAATGCAAGTAGCATTCTAATAGCTTCTAACCCTGCAACGGGGGAATAGGTTTCATCATAATCAATGGTCTTAATTATAACCTTTAGCTACTAGTCTAGCTTTATTCCTAGTTATGACACCTTGTTCATTCATCTTATTTCTAAACACCTATTTGGCACCTATAATAGGATGATGATGTTTTAGTCTAGGAACCAAGGTCCAAACCTTATTTCTCTTAAAATGATTTAACTCTTCTTGCATAGTAAAGACCTAAAATTCATCACACAAAGCATCATCAATATTTTTGGGTTCAATTTGAGAAATGAAGGCTAAATTAACAATAGACTTTAATTGAGATCTAGTAGTTACCCTTTTTGTAGTGTCACCTATAATGAGGTCTTGAGGATGAGCTTTCTTAAATAGCCAATCCTTTGGAAGTTCATCCTTTAAGGTAGGTTAATACATTTCCTTATTGTCCTCATTGCTTAGACCTTTAAGTTCCAAAGGCTTACTAGCATTTTCTTCTTGAGTTTCCATAATCTCATTATTACCTACAAGTTCATCAATACTACAAATATCCTTTCTAGGATCAAGTGAGTTTGATTCATCAAATGCAACATGCATTGACTCTTTGAAAGTTTGGGTTTTCTATTATTCCATAGCTTATAAGAAGTTTTATTAAAAATTGGTCTTTTGAAAACTCTATTTGAAATGTAGTAAGACGTGTTAATGGCTTCTGCTCAAACGTATAAAGGTAAATTATACTCATGAAGCATTATTCTAGCCATTTTCATAAGAGTTCTATTTTCCTTTCAACTACCCATTTTTTTAGGAGTTTTAGAAGAAGAGAATGTATGTGAAATACCATTTTCATCATATAAGGTTTTGAAAAATTCATTTTCAAACTTGGTTCCATGATCACTTTTAATAGAAGAAATACAAAAATCTTTTTCTTTTTTACAAACTTTCTAAAAGCTTTAAATGCAGCATTTTATTTTATTTTACTATTTTATGATTAATTAATATTATTCTATGATTAACTAAAATTCCTACGTAAAAATAGTATTTTTGGTTGTTTGACTTGCATGATTATTTTAATATTTTTATTCTATTATTGCTTCATAATTTTCCCTAATTATTTTGTTAATAGATTATTTTATTAATTACATTATTTTATGTGATATAATATAATAATTAGGGTTATTTTATGTGTGTGTTATTATGTGTGTGTATATATCTACATATATATATGTATATACTTGTCGTGGAGAGTTTTTATGTATAAAGTTAAAATAATATTATTATATAATATTATATTATAATGTTAATTAACCATAATATATATATATATATATATATATATACACACACACATATATTTATATATATGCATAAACCAAAAACACAAAACCCATATATATATATATATATACTTACCCTGCCCGAATCACCACCACCCCCTCCATCGCACCACCATCTGTCCCTTCACCGTCGATGTGCCACACCAGCATCTAGCTGCACCTCCACCTCCTGCCAGCTGCTCCACCACTCTCCTCCTTCCCTCCCGGCGCCGATAGCAGCTCGTGTAGCAAGAGAAGCTGAGAGTCGATCTTCCAGCATTCCTCCTCCGTCCGGCCACCAAATATGGCAATTCTAGTGGCGTTGAACTCGGGAAGCTTTGAGGAAGAAGATTTTGAGCTCCTTTTGGCTGAAAAATGCATTTTGGTAAGGCTTCTAACTCGTTTTCAAATTCGGTTATTTTTTGTTTTTCATTTTTTTCAATTATTTTGGTTGATTCATGAAAAACTGCTTCACAAATGTTGATCCTACTAGCTTAAGCTACTTCCATGAATTTTTTTTTTTGGAATTTTTGGGAATTATTTTGATTTTTGTGAATTTTTTATTATTTTATTAATATTTTCTAATTTTCAAAAATTAATTAAATAAATTATGAAATTGTGATTTATGGTGTTTATAGGTATTAAAATTAATTTTATAAATTTATTTGTAATTTTTATGAATTTTATATAATTATTTTGAATTTAATTAGTTTATGTAACTTTGGGAAAATTAGGTTAATTATGTTTTTTAGTGAAATTAATTGGTTAATTGAGTATTTATATTGATATTATTGAAGTATATGTTGAGAAAATAATTTTTGAATAATTATATTATTTTTGGTGAAATTTTGAGTAATTATAGTGAATTTATATATAGTAGGGGTATTTTGGTAATTTGACACTAAATTGGCTAAAAATATAATTAAATTGGTTTTAATAGTTATTTGAGGTATAAAAATGATTTCTACAATTTTTTTTGTATTTTAACTACTTAAAACTATTTTTCGTAAATTATTTTCAAGTTATATATAATATACTATTTTTTTCTAAATAAATGAGTTTTTATTTGTTTTTAATATGTCTGAGGGTTAACTGCGTAATTTGGAGTTTTAAAATGTATTTTGGTCAATATTTATGAATTTATAAAGAATTATCAATTTTTATAATATTTTATTAAAATTAGGGTTTTATTTTATTTATCGATGAAATAATTATTTTCAGTATTTTAAATGTCTGATTTGCTATATTTTGATTATTCAAGGGTATTTTTGGTATTTATGATATTTAAATGTATTTTGTGTATATCTCGTGAATTGTGAGCCTCGGTCGAGAGAATTGTAGTTTGGGAGTTCGACCGAGGGGTTGTGGTTGTGTATTTTCTATGTAGGATCGGCCCTACTTTTGTAGGGAGATGTCCGTTTTATAGAAGAGACTCTGCCAAAATTTTGATAGATTTCTCGTAAAACATGACAACCGGTCCGAGTCTAATTCTGAATTTTTTATTTAATTTGTCTATAGTAATCCTAAAAGTATAGAGTTAGAAGTTTATTCTAACGGTTATTTTTATTTTATCTTTCTAGCTGCGCCAAAACCGAGGCCTAACAAATCAGGCCCGCTGAGTTTGTCTTGTGGAACGCTAACATGTGAGTTATTATACTATATATATATGCATTGCATATAGGATGCATCACTTAAGATTTTTCATTTTCATTATATGTTTTTAAAGTGATTTAAATTATAATATTTTTAGTATATCTAGGGTTGTATTTTTATATATATGCATATTAAATAATTATGCATGTTAGTTTGATATATGCACATTAAACAATTACGTTTAGGTTTAATACATTTGAGTAATATACACATATTTTAAAATGTACACTTAGTCACTATTATTTTATTAAATGATTAGTATACTTTAAGTATAGCTTTGGTATATTTTAGGTTTATTCTTAAATAATTGCATCATCTATTATAAACCTACACTTAAATTGTTTTTAAGTTTATTTTTGGTATATTTTTAATATATTTCCAAGTAAATACATGTTTTATTGTTAATTTAAACCTAAAACATTAGTGATATACTTAGGGTTTAATTGGAATATATGCATGCTAGAAAATTAGGTCACTTTGGTATATTGTGAATATATGTTAAACCTAGACACATATTTAAATGAATAATTATGCATAATTGTTTTATTAAGTAATTTTTGTACTTAGGATATATTCTTTTGTATATTTAAGTATATTTTTAAGTAAATGCATATTGTATTATTGATACACATTTAATTGTTTTAACTATATTAATGGTTTACCTTTAGTATATTTCATATTTTATTTGATATATATATATATATATATATATATATATATATATATATATATATATATATATATATATATATATATATATATGGTTGATTTTATTATTATGAATGTTGTTCTACGTTAATTACTTTCTGAATGAATATTTATTTTAAACAAAGTATATCAATAGAACGTGCTTCCTAGTGGGCAGCACTAGGACCGTGTACGTACCGGTGCGATAGATAAGGGTTGAGTGAAAGTTAATTTTGGGTGATTACAATTGATTAGATTGATTTAACTGAGATTGGTATGATAGATAGTGTGATTGCGGGTCCAATCACACTGACAATCAGACTGCTGAAACTCGGTTGACTTAGTGTCTCGGGGCCAGTCTACTATCCATAGTGGAATGAATAATCTATTGGGTTGATTGAGATGTGAGGTGATAGATAGTGTAATTATTGAAGCTCGGTTGACCAAGTGTCTCGGGGCCAATCACACTGATAGCCAGACTGCTGGAGCTCGGTCGACTTAGTGTCTCGGGGCCAATCTGTTGTCCAGATTAGAATAAGTGTTCTATTTGGAATCAAGTGAGCCTGTATGGTTAGAGTGATGATGGGGTTGTTTGAGGTTGCTATTATTAGGGTTCTATGAATCCTTCATGAATTAAACTAAACGTCTTCTACATTTAATATATTTATAAAGGCAGAGTTTGACATTTGTGTGAAATGGGTGTATATACATATATATATAAGAATGCCTGAATGTTATGGTTTAGATTGTATGTATATATAACATAATAATTCACTCAGTGAGGTCTGACCCCCCTCAATTATTTTTTTCAGGAGATCCCATATTGTCAAACCTTAGTTGTAGAGTTCCTCGCCGGTGTTCTTCAGTCCCGGCTATTTTATGCCAATGTATATTTTGAACTCTGAATTGTATTTTAGAAACTGCATTAGTAGTGTTATTATATCAGAAGAGTATTATATTGTTTTGATATTATATACTCTGAAAATTTGTATTTGAACACTGTACGATTGCGTAATTATGTATGAAAGGATTTGGAGCAATTATTTTATATATTAATTCAAAAAAAATTTTATTTCTATTGTACTTTTATTTAATTATTGCATGGTTTTATTTTCTAAGGCTTGTTACGGGTTCTGGATTCGAAAGAATTCCCATTCCCTAGCACTGGTCATGACTCCTAGTTTGGGTCGTGACAATATTGTATGAAATATTTTTATTTTATGATATGACATTAAGTATTTATTTTTATATTGATTTAAGATTTTAATTCTAGTGTATTTTTATTTATGTATTGCATGTTTTTATTTTCTAAGGCTTGCTACAGGTTCTGGATTTGAAAGAATTCTCGTTCCCTAGTGCCGGTCATGACTTCCTGTTTGGGTTATGACAAAGTTGGTATTAGAGCCTAGGTTATTAGTGTTGTAGACCTAGGTTTTCAGAGTTGTGTTTTTTTCTTAAACTACTATAGTGAATCAGGTTTGATAATGGTTTCAATAAGTTTTATTTGATTTTGAGATTCTATATAACCATTAGGGAGTTTGTTTTTTTGTTTGTTTACTATTAATAATTATCTCAATTGTCTGTTTTGATTTTTTTCTTTTTCATTTGTGGTAAGCGTGAGTCACTCCATCGGTCGATGAGATCGATGACGAAAAGTCTTTTAGGTTGAGGGCCTACCCCTTATGTAGTCAGCTTGGCGTAAGGGTAAAGGTGGATCTAAAAGGCTAGATGGTCACCGTAGTAGTGAGAACAACAGAATGAGGAGCTTGTGGCTCAGGATTTTGATGATCCTGCCCATGCATTAAGAGTTCTGCAGGGTGTAATATCGATACCTTCGATCGTACAGCAAATGTGACCCCTATTTCAATAGAGAACTCAGGATATGTCAATTCTACATATATTCCATGTTTTGAATCTTATTGATTTCCACGTCTTTTTGGTGAGGTGAATTCAAATTGCTTTTACTACAGAGATAATATATATTGCTAAGTAGTCCTTTCAAGTTAAAGTTGTGATTCCAGTTTTAGCCCCTACTACACTTATCTAGTATAGGGATAGGTCAGAGGCAACTGTAACTCAAAGGCCATAGCAGTTATTGTAAGAGATACAGACAATCATTGAACTTGAACTTGTAATAATTGTGGTTGGTTTAGCCAAGGTTAATGAGGACTTAGTAGCACTTAACTAAGCATGAAAATTGTTTTAAGTATGCTTTGATAAAGGAATCAGAAGATGTTTAATGTGGATGCAACACTTTTGTACTCTTTGATGGTGAAGTTATCAATTTTGACTACAGTGTAAGATTATTGAATGCAGTTAAATTAGTTTTATATGACTTCTTTGTCATGATGGGATTTGAAAGAGTGATTTCTAAGATACTTCCACCTACCATCAAGGAGGGATAGTTACACATGGTGGTATTGCACAAAGTAAGAGAAGAGCGGTTAGTTGAGAAGAATTCTCGTAAACTCTTCAATCTATCACGTCATGTCGTAGACGTGATACTATATAAGAGGAGACTGATAGAACTATATGTTATAGGATTAAGTTTAGTATATTAGCATCCGAGCTGAGAATTGAAATTTAGAGAGTTATTCACGAATTTAGTCCTTATGGAGTAATTAATTTTGTTATGATCCTCGGTATGGATTGGTTGTCTCAGCACTATGCCATTGTGGATTGTCGAAGTAAAGAGGTGATTTTCAAGATTCAGAATGATGAAGAATTTAAATTTATGGGTGACAAGAATTCTGTACCTCAAAATCTCATCTCCACTATCACGACTAGGAAGATGCTGAGGAAGAGTTGTCATGAATATTTGGTATTAGTCGGGGATGCTTTAGTGGAGAAGTTATCACTCACAGATGTTCCTATTGTTTATGAATTTCCTGATGTTTTTCCTGAGGAGTTGCCAAGTTTACCACCTCATAGAGAGATTGAGTTTTATATAGATATGATTCTAGGCACTACTTTTATTTCGATGCTGCCCTATAGCATGGCTCCTGTAAAGTTGAAAGAGTTGAAGGAGCAGTTACAGGAATTACTAGAGAAGGGTTTTATCAAACCTAGTGTTTCTTCTTAGGGTGCACCAGTCCTATTTATGAGGAAGAAGGATGGTACCCTAAAACTGTGCATAGATTACAAAGAGCTGAATAAGGTGACAGTGAAGAACAAGTATCCTCTTTTAAGGATAGATGATCTATTTGATCGGCTTCAGGGTGCACAATTCTTTTCTACTATTGACTTGAGGTCAGGTCATCATCAATTATGGATCAGTGAAGCCAATGTTCCCACAATTACATTCCGCACTCGATATGGCCACTGTGAGTTTTTGGTGATGTCATTTAGGTTAACTAATGCACCAGCTGCTTTTATGGATCTGATGAATAGAGTAATCAGACCATTTATGGATCAGTTTGTAGTAGTCTTCATTAATGATATACTGGTATATTCTAAGAGTATGGAGGAGCATGCGTATCACTTGATGACTGTATTGCAGACATTGAGAGAACATCAACTTTATGCTAAATTATCGAAGGAGAGTATTACATTCCTTGGATACGTGGTGTCTAAAGATGATATTTAGGTTGATCTATAGAAGATTGAGGCAGTATTTGAGTGGCCTAGACTGACGACAGTCATAGAGATTCATAGTTTTTTGGGTTTAGCTAGGTATTATAGGATATTTGTTTAGGATTTTTCTAGAATTATAGCTCCTATGACCCACTTGACTCAGAAGAATATGAAGTTTGAGTGGTCAGATGCTTGTGAGAATAGCTTCCAATTGCTTAAGGAGAAGTTAATCATAGTTCCAGTTTTTAGCTTTGCCTAATGGAGTAGATAAGTTCACTATGTATTGTGATGCCTCTAGAGTTGGCCTAGGTTGTATGTTGATGTAGAATGGTAGGGTGATAGCTTATGCTTCGAGGCAGTTGAAGAAGCATGAACAGAATTATCCTATTCATGACCTAGTGATAGTTGTAGTGATCTTTGCTCTCAAGATTTAGAGACATTATTTGTACAGGGTGACTTATGAGATTTTCACAAATCATAAGAGCCTTAAGTACATTTTTCAGCAGAGAGATCTAAATCTGAGGTAAAGGAGATGGTTAGAACTCCTGAAGGACTATGACTATGAGATTCTTTATCATCCAAGCAAGGCTAATGTGGTAGTAGATGCCTTGAGTAGAAAGTCCTCAGATAGTCTTACTCACTTCAATGTAGAGAAAAGACTGTTGATCTAAGAATTACACCAGTTAGTGGATCAAGGTCTGATGATGAAGATAAGTAGATTTGGGGGATTATTAACTCAGTTCAAAGTTTGATCTGTGCTGAGAGATAGGATTAAGGTAGCTCAGGGCTGAGATCCTATTTTAGCAGAGTTTTTAGAGAATATTCGTACAGGGAAGTTCACTAATTTCACCATTGATGGTGAAGGTGTTTTGTAGATCAGTGGTAAATTATGTGTTCATGATGTGGATAATTTGAGAGAAAAGATCCTTGAGGAAGCACATTCTATAGCCTATAGCATACATTCAGATGTCACTAAGATGTACCACATTATCAGAGACTTGTGCTGGTGGTATGGACTAAAAAAGGATGTAGCTGAATTTATTGCTAGGTGCTTGACTTGTCAATAAGTGAAAGCTTAACATCAAAAGCTTTCTAGGAAGCTTCAGCCACTTCCTATTCCTGAGTGGAAATGGGAGAGAATTTCTATGGATTTTGTGGTTAGGTTACCTCATTCTAAGGATGGATACGATTCCATCCGGGTGATTGTGGACAAATTGACCAAGTATGTTTATTTCTTGCCTGTGAAAGCCATTTATTCTGTAGCTAAATTGGCGAAGCTGTATGTTAAGCATATTGTGTGCCTTCATAGAGTACCTGTGTCCATTGTATCTTATGGAGGTTCAGTGTTTACCTCTTATTTTTGGCAGAAGTTGTAAAAAGCGATGGGCACCAAGCTTGATTTCAATACTGCTTTTCACCCTTAGATAGATGGTCAACTTGAGAGGATGATCTAGACACTAGAAGATATGTTAAGGATGTGTGTATTGGATCTAGGAGGTAGCTGGGATGTTCATTTGCCTTTTATGGAGTTGGCATATAATAACAGATACCATAGCAGTATTGAGATGGCACCGTATAAGGCTTTGTACAGAAGGAAGTGTAGATCCCCTCTAAGTTAGGATGAGATTGGAGAGAGAGCGTTGACTAGACCTGAGATGGTTTAGGATGCCGCTAAGAAGGTTGATGTGATCAAGAGGAGATTAGAGACCACAGTTAGCTGACAAAAGAGCTATACAAATCCAAGACATAGAGATGTGGAGTTTCAGATTAGAGACTATGTGTTCCTGAAGGTGTCTCCGGTGAAGAGTGTGATGAGATATGGCAAAAAGGGTAAGCTAGCACCGAGATATATTGGACCGTTTGAGATTTTAGAGAGAGTGGGCATGGTTGCATATTGGCTTTGCCTCCAAATTTATCTCAAGTGCATCTAATGTTCTATATCTCGATGCTGAGGAAGTATATTTCAGACCCTTCATACGTGTTGCAACCTAATAGTATGGAAGTGAATGAAGACTTGATGTTCGAGGAGGAACTTATTGCGATTGTAGACTATCAAGTTCGTCAGTTGCATTTGAAGTAGATTCCGATGGTCAAGGTGTTGTGGTGAAGGAACAACGTAGAGGAGTATCCTTTAGAGACTGAAGCAGAGATGCAAGCTTCTTATCCTTATCTTTTTCCTCGATAATTCCTGTTTCTAGTCTTCTCTTTGAATTCAAGGACAAATTCTTATAAGGAGGGGAGACTATAATGACCCAATATTTTAAATAAAATAATATTATTTTGAGATATGCAATGTTAATAATTTTAAATTTTATTTGTATATTATTATCGTAAATTGCTAACATTATTTATATATTTTATTCTAAGAAATTATTTACGTGAAATAATTTATTATGTGGAATTATTTGATAATGTTAAATTTATTATTATTATTGTTGTTGTTGTTGTTGTTAACATTATTATTATTATTATTACTACTACTACTACTACTATTACTACTACTACTACTACTACTACTACTACTACTACTACTACTACTATTACTACTATTATTATTAAATTTGATGGAAGGGTAATATGGTCATTTCATAAATTAAAAAAATATAAAAGTAAAAAAAATGGGTCAAAAGCTTTTACCTTCTTCTTCTCGGGCCGACACCTTCCAACCCACGCTGGAGCCGCTCCAACCTCAATCGCCATTAACTCCTCCCTTCCTCCTTTACCTCCTTGCCACCAGCAGAGTCGTCTGAAGTCACTAGGAACTGCCAGATTGAAAGTGATCGAGAGTTGAAGCTTCTTCACGCCAGTGAGATTCCAGCCACCTCAAGGCTTTAAATTGGACTCTTTTGAATGGTTTTCCACCGATGAGTCCATTTCCGAGCTCCGTTTGATCTCAAATCCTCTAGATTTTTAGATATCTTCAATTTTTAGTTTATGTGTTTTAGGGTTTTTAATTTTTTAAAACTCGATTATGTTTGATTTATGCAAACTTGCTTCACAAATGTTGATTTTGGTAGCTAAGCTTCTCAAATATATTTTTTGTGAATTTTTTTGAATTAATTTGAATTTTGGTAATTTTTTATTATTTTAATATTAAATATTGAATTTTTGATAATTATCTTAATTAATTAGTTTTAATGTAAATTTAGTTAAATTAGTATTAGTAATTTGAGTTAATAATTTTAGAATTATTAAAATAATTTTTGGTGAATTTATATAATTTTTGAGAATATTATTTATATTATGTAAATTTTGTATTTATGAGTTAATTGTGTAATTTTATGAAAATTTTAGTTAAGTAATATGTTATAAATGATTTTAGAATTATATAGGGTATTAAAATGATTTTTATAAATTATTTACTATTTTTAACTAATTAATACTAATGTTCAAAAATTATATTCAAATAATATATTATTTACTATTTTGGTGATTAAATGGATTTTTAATTATTTTTAATATATATTTTGGCTATTTAAGCTATTTGAATACATAAAAGTGAATTTTTACTATTTTATGTTGAATTATTGAAAAATTGGATTTTTATTAATATTATATTATTATTTGAGATTTTATTTAATTATTGTGTAAATAATTGTATTTAGTGTTTTAATGTTTAAATATATTATATTTTGGTACTTTAAGGATATTTATGGAATTTAATGATTTTTAATATATTTATTATTTTATTTGTATTTTTGATGAATTGTGAACCTCAGTTAGGAAATTGTGCAGTTCGGGATCTTAACCCGAGGTGTTAAGCCTTGTGTGTTAGAAGTATATTTTTCTTGTAAGATCGGCTTTACTTTTTAGTAGAGAGATGTTTGTTTTATAAAGGAGGTTCTGCCGAATTTTCGATAAAATTTTCGTAAAACGTGACGTCAAGTCGATTTGGAATTTCTGTGTTGGTGTGAGTTATGTATTCCTAGATCGAGTCTCTTTTAGAAGTATAAGTTATGAGTTTATTTTGATTGTTACTAATATTTATTTTCTAGTTGCACCGAGATCAAGGCCATCGGACTAGGCCCGTCGAGCTAGTCTTGAGGAGCGCAAATTTATGAGTTATTATCTTATATATGCATTGCATGTAGAATGCATAAAAATTAGCATCCATGAATTTTATAATGAAATTGAATATGAATACTTCTTTAAATGTAAAATATATTTTTGGTATACTTCTAGTATATTTTCGGTATATTTTAATATGCATGCGACATTTATATTTGATATATTCCTAATATGCAATAAATATATTTATGGTATATTTATGATTTATTTTGTTATATATGTGGCTTATATATTTGGAATATTTTTAGTATATCTCTAGTGTACAATTGGTATATTTTTTGTATATGATGAGTATATTTTGCTATGAATGGATGCTATTACATTTAAATTATGCATTTTTATTATTTTAATAACTATTAAGTTTATTTGAAGGATAGCAGTAGAACATGCTGCCTAGTGGGCTCCACTAAGACTGTGTGCATACCAGTACGTTAGAATGTTAAGAGTGATATCATGATATTATTTAATAAGAAATTTGATTGATTTTGATCATTGTGATATTGTGGTGAGAGTAGTGTGATTGTTGAAGCTCGATGGACCTAGTGCCTTGGGGCCAATCACACTAACAGTGAAACTGTTAGAGCTCGGTTGACTTAATATCTTGGGGCCAGTCTATTGTCCAAAAATGGATAAGAGATATATATTGAAATTAAATGAGCCTATATGGCTAAAGAGATATTTTTGGTTGAAGTTGCGAATAATTAGGGTTCTATTTGATCCTTCATTCAAATAAACATTTTTCAACATTTATTATATATAATCATTCATTCAAATAAACATTTTTCAACATTTATTATATATAAAAGTGATTTCAGCATTTGTGTGAAATTCTTGTATATATTTATTATATATACTGATGCTTGATTACATATGACATTAGGAGGTGCATATATATATAATATAATAATTCACTCAGTGAAGTATGACTTCCCTCAGTTATTTATTTTTCAGAAGATTCTTCATCTTCAAACCTCAGTAGTAGACTTCTACACCAGACTTCTTCAGCTTCGGCTAGTTTATTTAAATTATTTATCTGACTTTTATTATATTCTAGAAAACTGCAGTAGTAGTAGTGTTTGTATCTGTAGAATGTGATTTTAATGTCAGAGACCTTTCTCTGAATATTGCATGAAATATTTTTATTTTATAATATGATATTAAGTATTTATTTTTATATCGATTTAAGATTTTAATTCTGGTGTATTTTTATTTATTTATTGCATACTTTTATTTTCTAAGGTTTGCTACGGGTTTCAGATTTGAAAAAATTCTCATTTTTTAGTACCGATCATAACTCTTGATTTAGGTCGTGATAGTTAATTTAGAATTAAGAAAGATAATGTGGCAGCCAATCGTTGGTGTACATTCTTTTATGTACGTTTTCCACCAAGTGAAATGTGAAATGGAGGGGCTAAATTATGAATATATATTTAAGTAATATATTTTTAAATTATGAAAGTTATTAATTTTTTAAAATTTTTAAGTAATATATTTTTGGTTTAAATTATAAATATTCAGAATTTATTAATCTTTAATTAATATATTTTTAATATTTCAAAAAATAAAATTAAAGAGTCCTTGAAACAAAGAGGCAATATTAATACATTAAAAAGACATGTATAGTGAGAAATAAATAAACAAATAAAGTTAAAAAAAAAAAAAAAAAAGAAATTAGGTAGAGCTAGCTGAGAAAAATCTTGTAACCCAACCAACAAATACAGGCCTCTCTACCGGTTCTAATAGAGGAAGAGTGAAGGATAAAATCTAATTCTAATAGAGGAAGTGGGGAAAAAAATTTTAATGATTATTTAGTAATCTTGAATTGTTATTGGATGTGCAGTTCACTTTCCAATAAATTGCCAAAATTTCTCTCTTTTATAAAGAAGGTCATACTAGCGTTTTTAATTTTTTTGGCCAAAAAAAGTTGGATAAATTCTATTTATTTAGTGTTGCTCTTCCTTGTAAACTTTACTAGATGCAGTTCTTGGTTTTGAGATTTGACAAAGATTGCTAAAATATCGTAGGATTTATTTTAGGAAAAAATACAAAAAGTATTATGTGATTCAACTCTAATAAATTGGTAACATGTTGTGCAATAAATTATTAGCAAATAGAGAAAAATCTTCTAACACCTTCATAAATGATGACTTGATATAGGATATTTTAGTTATATGAAAAGAAGAAATATCTATATGATTTTATATTCTAACTCATGGTTATCTTTATAACAAACAAATACCCTATTTTATAATATAAAAAAATAACAAATTCATTTTTATACTTATAATAATACACAATTTTTTTATAAATTTTTTGTATTTTAACTCGTTGTTTATCTTTATAACGAACAAATACCCTATTTTATAATATAAAAAAGTAACAAATTTATTTATATATTTATAATAATAATACGAAATTTTTTTATAATTTTTTTTATAAATCACATAAAATAATTTCGTTTGATCTGGTTTGGTTGAGGTAGAATTTTTCTTTGATCTGGTTTCGTTTATAGAGGAACATGGAGGTAGTTGAGAGGTTTTAATGTGGAAACGCCCCTTACTGCCAAAAATTAACGTTAATGAAACAGATTTTGCTCCTTAGTTTAATGGAGTGTTTTGGGCTGACTTCAGGAGCCCTTTTGGTCCAAACAAAATTTTCGAAGCCCAAGTGATCCCTAATCCAAACATCAGCGGCTCAAATGCACCTTTCCCCTTTTAAAAAATCACAATTTTCATGTTTTTTCCCTGTAATATCTATCTTCCTTGATATTGGAGAAGAAGATAGAATATTCTTCTTGTCTATGCCTTTTAGCATTGAATGAGAGTAATCATATGATAATATAAACAGTAATGTTTTTGCTTGTCTTCTATGTAATAAAAATAGATGAGTGATGTTATATAGATAGAATTTATCCAAATTATTTTGGATAGAAAAAGTTAATATTTGTAAAAATTCTATTGTAACCCTTGCGTTGAGAAGAGAGAAAAATATTTTTCGATTATTCATATCACGATTAAAACTTAAAAGTCATGACCGGTACTAGCAAATGAAATTCACATGAATCCAGAACTCATAGCAAATAAAAAATACAACATTCATACCAATTTAATTACAAAATAACCCCTAAACTTAAAATTTTTAAAAACTTAGAGAATAATCCATATATAATATAATGATAAAATATTTAAACATAAAACCTAAGGACGTTACTGATGTTACCTCACTACTAAAGTTTATTATAACACACTACTACTGCAACAGCTAAGAAGTACAAAGAAAGGTTAGATTAAGATTTACATAAGTTAGGCGGTGAAGAATGGGTATAGCGAAGAGGACTACTATGGAAGGCTTGTAGAGAGAAATCTTGAAAAAAATAATTGAAGGGAATCAGATCTCACTGAGTGAATTATTATTATGTATATGTATGCAATCTAAGAGTACAAGCAAGCATCATAATAATGTTTATCTTATATTTATATTTATTTAATTTGTACACACATTCTATGCAAATGCCCAAGTACATTATCATACCAATATAACTGGACATAGATGGAGGATCGAAACAGAACTCTAAGATTTGTCAATAACCTCAAACACTACGTCTTACCAGCCAACATGCTCTCTTGAGTCCAAATAATATTTTTCTTTTCCAATTGGGCAGTGGACCAGCCCTAAGACCCTGAAGGTCAACCAAGCTGTTGTAGCCATACCTCTCTTTATCTAAAGAATTTCAATAAATCATATAAACTCATATCAAATCAAAATTCATATTGTACCCATCTAGCTTATTAGTGCGCACACACTGCTAGTGTAGCCCACTAGGTATGTCACGACCCGAACCCGAAGGTACTTGACTGACACTAAAAAATAGGAAATGTAAAAATGCATTTGAAACCCGTAGTAAGCCTTAAGACTTTTTCGCGAATTAAAAAAAATTTCATAACAGTAAACTATACATAATTCCATTAATATTAATATCAAATACTTATAACATAAATAAATACTTCTAATATAATAGTATCTCAAAAATCACAAATACCAATAATAGAAGTTTGATAAAAAAAAACTACTGCAGTATCTAGAATTTATTTACATCATACACAAATCAATTAAACATATATAAAGCAGTCGGTGAAGAAGAAACCTGGTGAAGACGGTGACTACTAACAGACTGATAGTGAGGTCCTGAACAAAAATAGATTGAGGGGAATCAGACCTTACTGAGTGAATCAATTTTATGGAATGCATGCTGATTTTAAAACATTTGTTAAAACCCCTTTTTAAAATAAAATAAAATAAAATAAAATCAATATAAATATGACTATTAAAATCACTTACTTTTCTTGAATATTTTTAATAAATAAATTACCTTTTGAAATCACAATTTACTTTGATATAAATTTTAATAAGAAATCATGTAAATGTCCATTTAGGTGGAAAATCTGGTACAAAACCTAAACCATCAATTCTAATAGTCACTTAGCTCACTTAATCCAATTGATTGTCAGTCTCAGAGAGCAAGCTCGACCAGAGTCCAGCCACAATCGGTCTCTTATTGTAAATGATTACGAGCGCCTAGAGAGCATACTCGACCAGGGTCCAGCCACAATCGGTCTCTTATTGTAAATGATTACGAGCGCCTAGAGAGCATACTCGACCAGGGTCCAACCAGTATCATACCTTTACCCAGAGAGTAAGCTCAACTAAAGCCCATAATATCACAACTCTTGCCCAGAGAGCAAAGCTCAATCAAGGCTCCTAATATCAATCAATGGCCATATATAATCATTACTGGTGCACATGCAGTTCTGGTGACACCCACCAGGTAGCACGTTTTATAATTTTCTCTAAATCATTTAAATAATAAATAAATAAATAAAGCAGATTGAAATAAATTTTATAAAGCATCTTTTCAATATATGCTCAAAATAAATAAAGGAATAATCATGCATATGACAATATAAATCATGCAAGTGACAATATCAATAAATTAATAGATAAATTCTTATAATCAATTATTTATTATTTTAATCATATGAAAATATAATTTAAAATTCCACAACAAACATTCCATAAAATCAACTCATAGGTCAAGCGTGCTGGGTGACATGTCCTCTACTGCCCAAAAGTTATAGCTCTGATCCCGGAGTTCTTTGAAATAAATAATACTTATTTAAAATATGCTAATACGATAAAATAAATAACTTTGTAAAATTCTCAAAAATTATTAAAAATATGGGATGATGAGATTGATTCGATCTAAGACAAAATACTATATAGACCCAGAGTTTAATAAAAATCGTTGTCACATTTTACGAGAAATTTACTAAAAATTCAGTAGAGTCTCTTTAGTAAAATAGACATCTCTCTACTGAAGTAGAGTAGATCCTGCATGAAAATGACACTTCTAACAGTCTCACAGCTCAACAACTCAAGTGAGCCCCTACTTTGCACTTATACCCAACCGAGAACCAATTTCACAACAATAACAAAATAGTATAATTTTCATTAAAATCATCGATAAATCATAAAAATTCATTTTACCTTCATAATTCAATTTATTTCCCTAATAAAACATAAAAGATACTTATTTCCAAAATAAATAATAAAATTCTAATTTATGATTGAAATTTCGTCAACAAAATTCATTTTCATATTTTTACAATTAATTTAACTTTAATTGCAAATAACTATTCAAAGCACTTAAATATATCATAAATTAACAAATAATTTATTTAAGCTTAAAAATAATAAATAAGTTTATTATTCTATTATTTTCCAAAAATTAATATTAATTAGCTAAAAATAGGAAATAAATTATGAAAATTATTTTAATACTATTATTATTCAAAATCTATCTAAAACATAATAATTAACAATAAATTTACTTAAAATACAAAAATTACCAATTTATAATTATTTTTCCAAAAATTCTATTTTGGCATAGACTTTCAAAATTTCATAATTAAAAATCTATACATAATTTCATAAAAATTTCTTCACAAAGATTAATAAACATAATATATATAATTTAATAAAAATATGTTCACATTCCAAGTCCGGAACAGTATCGTGAACAGTACTCAAGACCCGTAATAATTACCCAAAACTCAACTTCCTCAAAAATTTGCAAACTATACATCAAAATGAAAGATCTCAACCTCAATTTAACTAATCTAAACTCAATTTGACATGAATCAACCAAATTCAAGCTCAATTTCATAAATTAAATAAAAAAGATCTAGAATTAATTTCTCAAAATTAAAGACCTTACCGGTTATAGAACTTGAAATTGATTAAAGGAAATGACTATTCAAGAGGAGAGGATCGTTTTGCACCCACCGGCGAGGACTGATGTCGACAGAATTGGGTCCGGTAAGTTCTTCCCCTAAAATGGCCAAACCAAATAGAGAGAGAGAGAAAATGGCAATGTTGGAGGCGGCTTTAGGGTGTGAGGCGACGTGGGTGACGGTGTCTGACGTGGTTGGGGCTAACCGGAGTTGATGATGGTGGTGGTGGCAGTGAGCTTCGGGAGGGAGAGAAGAAGAAAGAAGGAGAAAAAGAAGAAAAAAGAAGAGAAAGGAAAAGAAAAAAATAGCTGCTATTTTTTTTTAAAATAAAAAAGGTACCATAATACAATTTAAAATAAAATAAATAAATAAATAAATATATATATATATATATATATATATATATATATATATATATATATATATATATATATATATATATATATATATATATATATATATATATATTTTAATAAAAGTACAAGGTACAAAAGTTTAAAATTAAAATATCTCTCCTTAATTATTCACACACACACACACACACACACACACACACATATATATATATATATATATATATACACTCTTTAACAATTAATTAAAAATAACATTTACTAATCTCATAACAATTAACACTAATTAATTAAATAATGATTAAACTTAATAATCTACATTTAATATTAATAATAAAAAAATTCAGGTCTTTACAAGGTAGCTATTGTAGTTCACTAGATAGCATGTTCTATTACAATCCTCCATAATATGTCACATCAAAATAACAAAACCATATCAATATATAAACAATATCCAAATTAGATATTCAACATCCACATTTATATATTCACTACTATATATATCACTTATATATATAGTAATAACATCACAATAATCACGAAGCAATAAAAGGTCTAATACAACATAACATATTCATTCACAATAACATCAAAATATGGATGCCGGGGTAAGAATTTCTTTATGAAATGCATACATATAATAATAACTCACAGATGAGATATGCTCCTCGATGCTGATTCGATTGGTCCTGCCCTGAGGGCCTAGCTCCTGGTGTCATTATAAGGGAAAAAAAATATAACTATGAATATATAAAAGATAAATGGGGTTAAAAATCATAACCTTATACAGTCTAGATTTCTAAGAAAAATGACTCAATCTAAGACATAATTCTAATTAAACTCAATAATTAGCACATACTGATGTCATGTTTCATGAGAAACCCACCGAAACTTCTGCAGAATCTCTTATGTAAAATGGACATCTCTCTACTAAAAGTAGAGTTATTTTTGCATAAAACAATATTTCTCTAATTCCATAACCTAATAACTCGAGTTGAGCTCCCGAACTATACTGTATGCCCAATCAAGAGCCAATTAATATAGTTACACACATATAAACAATATAATTTTATCAAATCTACTAATATGTCAAACAATTTAATTAAGTTATTACAATTTAATTCATTTAAATAATTAAAACATAAAGGAAATCCATTTTCAAATCATTAATAAAATTCTCATTTAATATAACCAAAATGAACAATTTAAAACAATTAAAGTTATAAAACTTCCTTAAAACTTTCATAATTAAAATTATTGTTTAATATAAATAAACTATTTAAACAATTCAATTATATAATAAAAATGTTAAAGAACTCATTTAAGCTTTTACAATAATAAAGAAATTCATCATTCCAATTTACTTATAAAAATTATTTTCATACTTTGATTATTTAAAATCAATCTTAAACATATTAAATAACTATAAATTTAATTAAAACTGAATAAACAATAAATATAAATTTTCCTCTAAAAATATATTTAAACATAATTTCTTTCAAAAATTATATCTTAAATTTCACAAATAATTTTATAAAACTTCTTTTATAAAGTTTAATCTACACAATTTATAATATTTATTAAAAATATAAAAACACATAGACCCAGAGCAATAAACTTAACACTGATAACCCAAAAATTCCAATAAATTCAAAAAATTGTGAAAAATATATTAATGGAAAGCTGTTGACTCCATTTTATTTCACATAATTACCACAAAGCCTAATTCCTACTCAAATCAAAGAAATTGGCCAAACACCCAAAAATCATTTTACCTCCAATTAAGGTGGCTGTCGGTGTAGATTGAAAAAATTGGTAGAGGGAAAATGTTGCTTAGAGGAAGATGAACATAACGGTACTAACAACGAAGGCTAGTAGCACCAGAGGCAACAGCAACACCCCTTTTTGCGTTCAATTGGCTGAAAAAATGAAGAAGAGAGAGGGAGAAAGGCAGCTGGTTGGAAATGGGAGGCTGTTAGTGGCGTCTGGAGCTATTGGTGGCTGACGATGGTGGCTGGTGCAGGCACAAGTGGTGGCTAGCGAGAGGGAAGAAAGAAAGAAAGAAAGAGAGGAGAGAAAGAAAAAGAAAGAAGATATATATATATATATATATATATATATATATATATATATAATATTATGAGGAAAAATTTTACCCACTAGTTATACTCTTAATTTTTTTTTAAAGTTCATTAAAATATTCATCTAATAACAAATTCATAAAATAATAATAACACTCTAAAACTCATATTTTAATTTAATAAGTAAAATACGGGTCATTACAATCCATTTGCTCTATATGTTGTATCGAATGGGTGTGTGCGTTGATAGTGTTCAGGTACACAAACTTTGAAAACTACTGTAGATATCACAATGTATGGGTCACTCGAGTGAAAGAGGCGTTGGAACCATGTAGGACCACAAATTTTTATGTACATTACTTTAATTTTCCCAATGAATTTTTTTTTTCTTTTTTAAGAATTACAATGTCCATGTAATATATGTAGTTAGACAATAAATAAATAAAGAAAACCACTAAATGAATATTTTCTTACTTCATACAACCAAGTTGGTATTTTGAATTGGGTATATGAACTAGTTTTGAGTATGAGACGAAAAAAATATTAAATTGAACTAAAAGATATTAAAATTATATTGAACTAAATAATTTTAATTCCAAACTGAATCAAATTAAAATTTATTATTGATTTAATATGGTATTGGATATTTATAAAAAAACTGAATCAAAAATTGTACTAAACTGTACTGAATTGAAAATCGAATATAAATTTAATAAGTAATATATAATTATTAATAAATAGTAGTTAGTAGTAACTTAATTATATACTTGTAATTATATTATCAAGTAATATACATATGTATAACAATATATGATAAAAATTAACATGTTTTATGATTAAAATATAATAAATAAATTGTTAACACAATATTTTTATTAATTTTATTGTTACTAATATTATTATCATTATTACTACTAGTACTACTATTGTTGTTGTTGTTGTTGTTGTTGTTATTATTATTATTATTCAATTAACAAGTAAATAAAAATATGAATATATATTATATTATAATTTGAACTTAAAATAAAAAATAAAAAAGTCATATTGCATAGATTCAAATAATTAAATTAACAAATAAGAAAGTGGAATGTCCATTACAACATACTTTAAACTTAAAATATGAGAAATAAGAAAATTATTATTATTATCAGCAAGAAATAAAATGTGGAATGCCCATTATATCTAATTTTATTAATTTTTAACTAAAAAATATTGTTATTATTATATTTAATAACATATTAATTATTATTGTTATTAAGTAATATAATTTTATTGATATTATTTAAAATTAATAAGCTAAATAATATTATCATAATTATTATTTTTTCACATAATCATATATAAACATATATTATAAATAACCAAAACAATGGTTTTTTTTTTTTTAATTTTACAAAAAAAAATAAGAGAAGATAAGTTATTTTTATTAATTAAAATATATTGCTATTATTATATTTAATAATTATCATTGTTATTAAGTAATTAATCTTATTGATATTGTTTAAAAGTAATGAGCTAAGTAATATCACTAGAATTATTGTTAGTATGTGTGTGTGTATATATATATATATATACATAATTAAAATGATACATTTTTAACCAAAATTATGTCATTTTGATGTGTAGATAATAAATATACTATTTATTTATTTGTGGATAATAACAATAATTTTAATTAATAATATAAATTTTTTTATTATATAAATTTTTGAATTTCTGTTTTAGTCCGTACCATACCAATTCGTTTTGATGGAATCAAATTTTTGTACTGAATTGTCTCAGAAAATGAGATGATACCGGTATGAAAATTTTTAAATTAAGTATTGATACTAGATATTTTATTTTTGAAATCCTCGAAATATGATATGATTTCAGAGATTTTAAATTTTCGAGTTTCTCCACCCATACTCACCCTAATATAAACTATGAATTTTAATATAATTGTTGGTATGAAATTTAAAATTTCCAAAAAAAAAAAGAAATTTTAATATAATTGTTGGTATAATATAATTTTAAAATAACATTAGTTACTTAAATTATGGATTTTCTTCCAATAATAATATCAAAACTCAAAAAATTTACAAAAAATAATTAATTTATAATAGTTGATGTATTTTTATTTTATTTTCTAACTTAAATGAAATAATATTAATAAAATTTTAGTGTATGTTTTAAGAAAATTCTATCGCATGCCTTTGAGAAAAAAAAAAAAAATAATACATCTATTAAAAATTAGGCTTGGCTAGCCCGTTAGGTGGCGCGTGTAGTATAATTGTTTAGTAAGTAAAAAGCAGGGTGCATAGTAGATAGTGGACCTAGACCCCAGCAGTCAAGCGTGGGATAGTATCAAAACAGTAGCACGAAGAAAGAAAAAGGGAAGAAAGAAAAAGGGAAGAAAGAAGAAGAGACACGGGAGATGAAGGAAAAAGAGTGGACCTTGCCTCACAAGTCGCACCTGAATTAAAAGTGCTACGGTACACGAGATTCAATCTTTTCATATTTTTATTTAAATTTAATTTGTAAAATTTTAATCAATAACTGTATTAGTATTATACCTTATCTCTTTTCCACTTATGGCCTCCTATTCTCATATAAATTTACTAAAATATCGTTTCTATCAAAAAATTTTGAATAGATTCTATTATCCAAAATAGACATGCTAATGCGGTCCCTTCCATAATTTCTTTTCATGTCCTTGAGATGAAAATGCCACATGAAAATTTAAGTTTGTCCTTGAGATGAGAATGAACTTTTTATATATATTTAATTTTTGCTGTCATTTAATAATAAATTTACTTTTGAGGTAACTAAATAGGAAATGCCACATGAAAATTAAATCAGCCCATGTATATCCACTGTTCATATAATTTTCTGTATTGATTTTTTACTTGCAATTTTCAGGCAACTGAAATGAAAGGAGTTGAAGGCAATCTTTTCACATACTACACACTCAAAATAAGTTTAAACAATTTATTATAGGGAAAATGCTCCTAATTATCCTCAACTCTAGACTAATTTTCTAAATTATTTTATTCTTTAAATTGTATCAATTTATATAGTCAATTTTTTTTTTTAACTTGCTTCAATTCTAGGATAAATTTTATAAACAGTACCAAAACTTAGTTTTTATTACAAAATGGTCTCATTACTTCAATTTGTATCTTTTTGATTCTTAAACTTCAATTTTAGTTTCACAGGGAAGTCATCCACAATAATTCGGCTAATTGTTTTGCCATGTCTTATGCCATAGCAGAAACCACATCAGTATGACTTAACATTTTTTTTTCTATTTTTTTCAACAAAAGGGCTAATTAAGTAATTTTAAATTTTTCTTTTTTTTAAAAAAAAGGAAAAAATTGAGTCACGCTGATGTGGCTTTTGATGTAGCATAAAACATGGCAACCTAAATTGCCACGTCATTAAAATTGGTTAGATTATTGTATTATACTTCCATGTGAAACTAAAATTGAAGTTTAAAAACCGAAAAAAAAATACAAATTAAAGTAATGATATCAGTTTGTAATTAAGGGCAAAGTTTTGGTAGCATTTATAGAATTTACCCTCCAATTCTATCCAACTTGTAGTTTGCATGTGGAAGTGTTGATATGGAGGGCTGACGTGTTTAATAAATTAGCTGATTGGGCCAAAATGAGAAAAGGAAAAAAAAAAAAAAGAAAAACATCCTTAAAATTTAACAAAACGTCGTCGTCCTCTTCTTATGAAAAAAAAGTCATCATTTTATTTCAATTTTTTTCTCGATCTCTCTCTCTAGCTATGTCCTCTTCCTCTTCTCCAATCCATTTAAATGACATCACCACTCCTAATTGATAAGATAACTAGTGCTTAGTCTTAGTTATTCTTCATTATCACGTTAGTTACATATTGTACCCTTTGTTACTTTACATTTATCTCTTGTAACCAATAGTTTGTTGTCTTCCTCTGTATACCATTTTATACAATTACTCAAATCAATATAAACTAAACATTATTCAATTTGTTCATGGTTTAAGACCATTACCATTGTAGGACAAATTGTATTAATTTCTTCAACACTTACCATGTCTTCATCTATAAATCATTCTCTCTCAATCAAATTAACTTCAAGAAATTCTCACTTAGAAAACTCAATTCTAACCACTTTTGAATTACAAAAAATTGTTTATATTCATCAATGGAACAATAACACCACCTTCACCCACCATAGTTTCATTAACTGATCCTTAAACCATAAGTCCTAACTCTGAATTTATTGATTGGCACCAAAAAGATCAACTTTTACTCTCTTAGATCTTTTCTTTATTATCAAAAGAAGTATTTCCTCATGTCATTGGTATGACCACTTCATTCGATGCTTGGAAAGCACTAGAAAGTGCTTTCGATTTTGTATCTCAGAATCGATAGTTACAAATTCGTATTAAATTACAGGATTTGAAGAAAAATGATTTGAGTGTTTCATAATATCTTCAAAAAGCAAAATTGTTGGCTGATGAATTAGCAACAGTTGGAAGTCCTCTTTCACATGCTTAGTTCAATATTGTGGTTTATCAAAATCTTGGAGCTGAATTTCATAGTATAATCATAGTATTAAATCAAAGACTAGTTCTTGTTACATTTCAAAAACTTCATGGACAACTTGTAGCCTATAAAATCCTTCTTAAAAATATCCATGACTAGCCCTAAGCTCACCTGGCTGCTTGATTTCGTATGGTTACATCACCTTGTCCTAAATATCAACCTTCTTTTCATGAACAGTCTGGTTAGACCACCAATAACTCATGTTATCCCTCTTCAAATAAAAAGCCTTATGAACCATGCCAAATTTACAACTACCACAACCACACAGTTGATTAATGTCATCATCATTATGAGCATCAGTAATCTCCTTCAAATATCTAAGCTTAACTTGCCACCTATATCGCACCGCATTCACCATTTTCTACTTCATATTTAGGTTATCAAGCTACACTGAATAATAATCCTTGGCATCTAAATACAGGTGCCATGCACCATATAACTTCAAACCAACACATGTTGTCCAATCCTATTCCATATACTGGCATAGATCAGGTAGTAGTTGGTAATGGTCAGTCTCTTCTCGTCACAAACATTGGTTCATCATTTTGCTTTTCATTATCATCTAATAGAAATCTTATTTTTAAGAATGTTCTTCATGTGCCTCACATTACCAAATCTCTTTTTTCAGTCCAAAAATTTACTATTGACAATAAGTGTTTCTTTGAATTTTAGCCTCATTAATTTTTTTATTAAGGATCAGAATACGAAGGCCATCCTATTGCAAGGTCAGAGTGAGCGTGGTCTGTATGTGATGTTGTCAATTATTCCCACCCAAGATCTACACACCACCATTTCCTATTTTGATGATTGCCATGCTCGTCTTGGTCACCCTCACTATCAGACTATGAATCAAATTCTAAAAGATAATAAGATTCTTGTTAGTCCAACAAATAAAATAAGTTGTTCATCCTGTATTCTTAGCAAATTTGTCAAATTACCTTTTGCTACAATTGAATATAATCTGACTGCTCCTTTTTAAATTATTCATTCTGATGTCTAGGGTCCCTCCCTAATTTTATTATTTCATGGTTATCATTACTTTTGTATTTTCATAGATGTTCTTACCAATTTTTCATGGATTTATTTTGTTAAAAATAAAAATGATGTTTATTCTCACTTTCTCCATTTTGAAGCATATGTTCATAAATAATTTAACACTAAAATCAAAGTCTTCCATTTTGATTAGGGAGGTGAATTTTAAAAATTACATCCATATTTTAATAAAAATGAAATTATACTCTTATTTCATGCCCATACACATATGAGCAAAGTGGCCTCTCTGAAGGAAAATTTACCATATTATAGACACTGGCTTGACTCTTTTAGCTCATGCCTAAATTCCTTTTCAATTTTGTTCTTTTTCTTTTCGTTTAGCCATAAATTCCATTAACATTTTACCAACTCCAACCTTATAAAATCAATCACTATTTCAAAAATTGTACAATAAATTGCCTCATTATATGGACACACATTTTTTTGGATTTTTCATTTACACATATATTTAACTATACAATACAAATAAATTTTCATATCGTAGTAAACAATGTGTTTACTTAGGTCATACATATAATCATGTTGGTTTCCATTGGTTAGACATAGAATATAATAAATTTTTATTGTACGTCATGCTAAATTCCAAGAAAACATTTTTCCATTTTACATGGCCCCACATCTTCCTCTACCAGACTCAACTTTACCAACACTATGGCTCACATTACAAGCCCCACTCACTACGATCTCCTAATCAGGTATGCTTTCTCATTCTCATCCTTATAACACTCCCACTTCTAGCCAAATACATCCATACCCTGTCTTATCCCTATCACCAATGTCACAATAATAACCATCAGACCCAAATCCACTCGCACCTATAACCTTGCCACCTCTAGCTTTCTCGAGTGCTACAAGCCAACCTACCAGTGCTTTAACCCAACCTTATAATGCTACTAGCGCTCTAACCCCACTTGCCAATCTACTAGCGCTTCAACACAACTTGCTAATGCTATTAGTGCTCCAATCCAACCTCACAGTGCTACTAGCTCCACAACCCTATCCCCATTAACCATAAATACATCCTATACCCCACCCTCAACAGATCATGATAATATCAATTTAGTCATTGATCTAATAGCTTACTATAATCCTTAACCTCCTCTATCCATTAATCCAGCGCCAACACACATTAACCACTTAAACATCAAGCACTTATTACCCTTTTTACCACTTCTTCTCTAAACTACCTTGAATATAAACATTATTCTTTTATAGTTACTAATAGATACAGTGAATGACAACATGTAATGGACTAAAAGATAAAGGCTTTACATACCATTAATATAGGTCATTAGTTCTCAAGTCATAGGAGCAAATGTTATTATAAATAAATGGCTATACTGAATCAAGAGGAGAGTTGATAGAACTATCAAATGATACAAAGCCTAGCTTATGGCCAAAGGCTTTACACAACTTTCTAGTATTTATTACTGTAAAACTTATAGTCCAATAATTAAGGCCACCACCATTCGATTAATCATTGCCCTTGTTATAATGCATAAATGGCCTATGAACCGACTATATGTGTCAAATGCCTTCTTATATGGTAATGTGACTAAGGAATTATACATGGCACAACCACAAGGTTACATTAATCCTGCCTATCCTTATTATGTCTGTAAATTACATTGCTCTATTTATGGCTTAAAATAAGCCTCAGTAGCCTGGTTTACTAGACTTACATCTTTTCTTCACTCTTTATAGTTTATTTCTTCCCAAGTAGACAATTCTCTTTTCATTCTTTATAAAGATACTAACATTATTTTTCTTTTAGTATATGTCGATGATATTATTGTTACAAGATCAAATGCCATGCTTATTCAATAAGTCATTGCTTCCTTGTAAAAAGAATTTCCCATTCGTGACTTGGGTACCTTGCACTTCTTTTTGGGCATTGAGTTATAACACAATCAATAGGCATTATTATCACTTAATAGTGATATATTTTGGACCTATTATAATGTTATGTCATAAAGGATTGCAAGCCATGCTCAATGCCTATGACTCTTATTGGGTTTCGTGATTTAAAAATGTAGCAAAAATTAAAAATTTTAACCATAAACCTTAACCCATATCCATGTAATTTGATTAACTGATTTTAAAACTAGGGTTTTCAAATCTTACCACAAACATAGAAGAGGCAAGACTGTTGGAAGGCAGAGAGGAGGTTCACTCCGGTGACACCTTAACTTGAGCTTTTGATTTTGGTAGTTCGGGTCAAGATGTCTCCAAAAGAATCTGTCCTCCACAAGCATCCACATAAATAGCCCTTGATTAAAATGATAAATTTGTGTGCTAGCACTTCTTTTGATTTCTCATAAATTAAGAACAAAAATACTTTGTGTTTTAGTTTTTCTAAGAGGAGAAAAATGAATTTCAATGGCTAATAATTGAGTTAGTGAAACCCTAGATAATATAACATATTTATAGACCTCTAATCAGGGTTTCACTTACCAAAATAACTTTTAGTAATTTCTCAATTATTATTATTCTGATTTTATTTAAAATTAAATCAGATATAATATCCCATTTATTTAAGATAATCTTTACCTTAAATAAATAAATAAATAAATAAATTAACTATGTATTTATTTCCATAGAGCATATTTGGGCTTCTCAAACCCATATCCGTTTATGGGCTTGTTCTAAGTGTGTGACCCTATAGGTTCACATGATATTGGCAGTGGGTCTTAATTCTCTATTTAGGCCTACAAGTCATAAGTGGCCTCTAGAAAGACATTATGACTACCCAAGTCATGTGAAGTCAATAATCCGACATAACTTAATTTATAATAAATATTGTAATCCCTCTGTCACATGATATCTTGATTGAATATAAGATATAGTTTATGTCATCCTTATATAATTCAATCATAGTATTTCTTAACTCTAAATAGACTGAGAATGATAACTCTTTATCAATTCATTTTAGCATGGGCATGCATTTTCCTTAGTCTATCTTATCAAGGGACCCATAGATATCTTACTCAGATTAAATGAGGGAAAAATTCCTTTTTAATCACTCAGATTCCTCATATAACTCATTTTATATCCAACAACAATCTATTTAATCATCCTATTAAAGACAATATTAGATTGTGTCAAATATATAATAGTTATGTAGAAATCCATGATGATTTCAAGGTCAAAGGACTAAATCAATATTATTATGATGAGAATTACTTATGACAATTATCTATGTAGTATTTTCATGATGGGTCAATTCAGTACATTATTTCCTAAATAAGTACCTATGAGTTGACTTAATATCTCATATTCATGATTAATAAAACATAATCATCAATCAATATCATACTAGCCATAACATATTGTTATGACTAAGGATAATTTGAATAGAACTCATATTTAATCTAAGGGTTTTACTATCAAGTCATATACTTGATGACCTTAGTAAGAATTGACTATTCAAGTAATTATCATAACATAAAATGATAATGAAAAATGCCTCTTTGTTAAATAAAATGATAAAGTAAAAAATATGGTCATACATGATTGACCTAGTGCATATTACTAACAAATCCATCCTTCAAAATGTCAAAATATATAGGCACTCTCTTAGATTATAGAGAAATTTACAACCAAATTAATGGCGCACTCCAATATGCAATGATTACTTGTGTTGATATTGCCTATAGTTTCAATAAGTTATGCCAATACATGCACAATCCTATAGACCTTCACTAATAAGCACTCAAAAGGCTTATATGCTATCTTCAAGGTATAAAGTCTTATGGCTTATTTTACTCTCAACACTCCACTCCTACCTTATAATGTTATATAGACAGTGATTAGGGAGGGGACATTGATGACAAGCAATACACTTCTGGATATGCCATTTATATTGACAACTCTTTGATCTCATGGTTAGCTAAAAACCAACCAACCATTACAAAATCCTTTATAGAGAGTGAATATAAGGCCATTGCTAATGCCACATCTAAACTCATATGGTTGAAAGGCCTTCTACAAGAACTTGGTCAATCGATCACTCAAGCCTCTCTATGTTATGATAATATCGAAGTTATAAACTTAAGCTGTAATCTCAATTTCCATGCCTGCACTAAGCATATTGAGATTGACTACCACTTTTTAGGGAATAAGTGTCCTCCAAATTTCTTAAGGTTTAAATTTATTAACACTGACAATCAACTGATTGATCTTTTCAGCAAACTCTTGACCACCACTCGATTTAAGAACTGGTGTCATCATCTTCACCTTTGTAATGACCAAGGGTTTATAGGTGTATGATAAGATAACTAGTGCTTAGTCTTAGTTATTCTTCATTATCACGTTAGTTACATATTGTACCCTTTGTTACTTTACGTTTATCTCTTGTAACCAATAGTTTGTTATCTTCTTTTATATACCACTATGTACAACTACTCAAATTAATATATACTAAACATTATTCACTTCATTCATTAATGACTAAGAACTATAACTGGACATAAAACTATAACCAACTCATACGCCGCCACCGCCTCCTCTTCAGCCCATTAATAGAAGTAATTACCCATCCTGCCATGTACTCTCTGTGTAGTAGAGAGACTTCAAGTAGCTCAACAATAAGTTGTGATAGAGAGGAAGTGTTATTGAATATTTTTGACTCTATAATTAATTCAAGATTATGAAATTGGGTTTTCTTGCAAAGTTGGAACTCAAAAGAATGCACAATCTGATGAGGATTTGAAATGAATAAGGGGCTGTTTCACTCAACTAATTTTATTTGTGATCACATTGGAGTAGGTAGGGTTGGTATTTCTTTTGACCTAAAAATTGATGAAAGAAGCTCTTATGATTAGGTCCTTCTTCCTTATATTATAATTCTTGCTTAATACCAATATTATATCCTCTAAAAGAATGTGCCATGGCTAGCTTGTGCACTGCTCATCAATTGCGATTACCTCGTAATTTGGTAATCAAACTGCTAATCATGAAGCTTAATTTTTTAAGAGAGAGAGCAACGCTCAGCAGGTTCTATGACTATCATAAATGAAATAATATAGCTCTTATGATCTTACTATAAATTCTATAGTAGCATGCATTTATTGTGAAAAAAGCATCAGTTAAAAAGCCACTAAAAAGAGCAAGGAGGAAGGTTATGCATACGAAATTAGTAACAATAGTAGCAAACTTGGAGGGGGAAAATGCATGAACTTCGACAGGTATAATGCAAGATACTTGCATTTACCAGATATGCTAGATTCTCCAATACCTCAACAATTGAAAATTTTTTTGTCATGCAATAGAATCACACACACACACATATGTAGAATATGATCAATCATCAATCACAAAACTGATAAATATATTATGATTATATATATATATATATATATATATATATATATATATATATATATATATATATATATATATATATATATATATTGGTTACCCAAAACAAAAGAGGCAACAAGCTTGCCACCATGACGACCACGCAGGGTAGGCCTATTTTTTCAGTCTATATAGCCCTTCCACATTATTATCTTATGTGCTTTTTCTTTCTATAATGATAGATTGAAGAAGTTTATATACTAGTAAACTGAGCAGGAAATTGAAAAAGGAAGAAAGTTCATATGCATATACACATACACATACATACAGCAGAAGGCTTACCATCTCTGTTTCCAGATGATTCTATAATTGTGTTAAGTTTCATATATGCAATCTTTGGTTATAGATGTTGCTTGAATGTGTCTTGGTGGTGATAGTGAAGAAGAAGGATGGATGTCGCTTGGAAGGAGGAAGTGGAGTGATGGCAATGATATTGATTTTTTTTTAATAAAGCATCGACATTTTGCTTTTTTTTTTTCTTTTTTTCATTATCAAAATGGTGTCATTTTGAAATTTGTCATAGTCAGCAACTTATTTGCCACATCAGTCTTCCACATAGGTAACTCCACATGCTAAATGCAGTTGGATAAATTTGAAATAAGTCAAAAAATGGACTGCATAAATTGATATGATTTAAAGGATAGGATAATTTAGAAAATTGGCCTATTGTTAAGGATAATTGGGACCATTTTCCCTTTATTATATATATCCAAAAAAAGGGAAAAAAGAAAATAATAAGTGGCAAAGAAGTCAATAGGAAACCATGGAGGTTTTAATTATGATATTTATTTATTTATGGAGAAATTGGAAGCTAACAAACCCATCAAATGGCTATACTTCTTATTTTTTGGGAGAAATCTTTGTAGTAAAAAATTTGTGACCTTAAAGGAGGAATAAGGGAAAACTTAAAACATGGAAGTTGAATATTTATGTCTTATCTAGATGCCTATGAATCAATTTTGCAAAATATGGTATGTGTAATAAGATATGACCCTTTTAAGCAAATACACAATTGCCACAAAAAATTTAGCTTCATGCACCTTGCTCTATTTTGGCTCGAATCACCTCCTTTCCTTGCAAAACCAAATAACTATATGTCTATACTAAATTAACGTAACTAAACACAATCTAATGCTAAAAACAAAAACACAAGCACTAAGAAAAAAAAACACTAAAATTCTAGTACACTCAACCCTTAAAAGTCTTAAAATTACAATCAACATGTTGTTACTAGCCATATGTGGGTGTTATCTCACAAATATATATATATATATATATATATTTTTTCGTTTTTGTAGGTATACATGATAAACGATTTTAAACTTGTTTTATATTTAATTGCATTTTTTTTTCTCAATTTGGAACATGATTTTATATTCATCTATGTCTCTTTCCACTACTTATGCATTTACATTTATTCTACTATTTGATTTTGATTTCTTAACAAATAAGACATGTATTATTATTAATATTTTTGAAACTTTTTTATTTGGTGTTGAAATGTGTTTTAGATTGACATACTTTAGGATTAATTTAACTATTTGTCATGGAGATAATTGAGTGACACATTATCTTAATGTGCCTTTAGGTACATAAAATTTTTTATGGGCACAAAGGACATCATGAAAACTGGTTGAAACTTAACTTCAACAATCAAAGCTACACGTCAAGAGCTACAAAGGGGAGAGGACTTGTAAAGTTTGGGCCTCTTATGAGCAGCAATCATAGTTGCCAAATCGAGATTCAAATTGAGAATCAAAATCTTTAGTTTGTGAATCAAGAATCAAATTGAATTGTAAAATTCAGTTTATATTAATAATATTAATAAAAAAATATATTTCATATAAAGTATTGTTCAATTTTAATAAATATTTCTTGATACTACTCATTATTAAAATTTTTTAATAATTTTTCAGTGCGCATCCAAGTATTTGGTGACCATAATATTATGTAGGGCTAAGGCTTACTCGGAAAACAAAATTAAGGATTAAAGCTCAAATCGGAGATGGAGTCGCCACCCGTGTGAAATTCAAGACATACTTTTATAACAACTGAATTCCACGGAAGGCTCCAGTAGCCGTCCTCAGAGATTGTACTCAGAAACTGAGTGTGGAATTTTGGAATGTCCACCCAACCTTGTGGTTCGCCTTCATTTATTTTTTCAATTTTATTACTTTTAATTCTTATTATTTCCTTATTAACATGCTAAATGGCAGCTTCCTTCAAACAATTTTCATATCTTACAATTAAATCCAAGTTTGCAATTAATTCCATTTTCATGCATTTTAATGTGATTAACAACATTTACAATATCATCCACTCCTAATAAAATAAATGACTAATATATATATATATATATATATATATATATGTGAAAATTTAATCTAACTAAATTAACACTATTTAATTATTAAATCTTGAAAAAAGAAATAAATTAGTACACAAATAAAAAGCTACAAGAAAATAAAGAGATCAGTACCATGATATAAAATATAAATTAAATACCAAAGAAAAAGAACTGTTCACAAATTAAACTAACTTTTATTAACAAATTCTACCAATTATATTTTCCCCTAAGGTCCTAAATTAAATTTATTAAAATTAATTCCGGACACTAAAATATCAATCCTAAAATATACAATTAATTAAAATATTTACAATATTAAGTAACCTGAATTTACTAAATTAACTAAGAGACAAATTATGATTTAGTCTATATCCCTAATTAAACTAATCACCATTAATTATAGTAAACTAAAATAGAAATAAACAAAATATTGCACCTAAATAATAAATAAAATTAAAATTAATAACCAAAAATAATAATAACATAATGAAATAAAAAAATTAATCTCAATAATACAATAAAATGTAACTGAAGAAATAAAACTAATATAGAACAAAATACAGAATATAAATTACACAAAACATAGGAATCGATAAACAATCAAATAAAAAAAAACTAAAAAGCAACAATAACAAAAACAATAAAAAGCTAAAATACATAACTTAAATTAAATAAAAATAATGTAATACAATTACATAAAATAAATAAAAAATAAGTATAAATTAAAAAAATATAAAAATAGGATACTGTGAAAACAAATTATAAAAAAAAAATAGTAAAATGATCAGTGGGAAGTTGGCAGCACCGTTGCAAAGTAAGTAAATAAATATAAAAAAAGGTTTAAGTTGGCACTGTTACCGATTAAAAAAGGGGAAAAAAATCAAAACAAAGAAACAAATTAAGGAGGGGCAAAGCTGCTAATAGGCTCTCAAAAAATAAAAGAAAGAAAAAAGAGTAAGTTTTAGGCCGCCAATAGAAAGAAAAAAACAAAAGAATACTGTTGTTCAATTTTGTTAAAAAAAATATAATAATAATAGTAAAAGAAAATGGATTTGCCATCAATTTATCATCACCTAATAGAGGAATCTCCCTTGATAATGGTACTTACCAACTGTGTGCTATTAAGAATTTTTTTAATATTGATCAATTGTCAATTCTAAAAGAAACAAGAGAGTCAATAAAAGAATTTCTGTAAAATTTTTTAAAATCATATTCCCAATTCTCCATTTTTTCTTAAAAGACCTTCTCTTTTTTTGCCCCTTCTTTTTTACTCTCCTCTCTTATTTTTCTTTTCCATAAATTTTCTTTATTAGCTTTCTATTGCTCTTTTTTCCTTTTTTTCTCTAGAGACCTCCCCCTTCCCCCCCTCCCCTTTTCTTCTTTTTATTTATTTTTATTTTCTTTTTAGAACTCCCTTCTCATATTTTTTCCTTTTTCCTCTCCTCCACTTGCCATATTCTCTTGACCTCTCCCAAAAATATCTTTCACACTCTCCATATTTTTTTACCAGAACTCTCCCCACTTCCAAGCTAACCACCTCACTAACCATCATAATTTTAAAAAACTTTTTTTTTTTGTTTTTTTAGGCCAAACATTTGAGAGGAAATTCAGTTTCAATTTTTTTTGAGGCCGTAACTTTTGTGGGCTCATCATTTAGACTTTTCATCATCGGACTTTTTCTAATTTTGGGTGGACTAAGACTGAGTGTTAATAGTTTGCTCCCTACTTCTTCAAAAATCGAAATGCAAGTGATAAAATAAGATTTATGAAAAAGTATAGATGCAAACAATCAAAAGGATATAAATTTTCGGAGTCAATTGTCCAAGAAAACAATTATATGTTTGTCTCTACATCATCAACCTTAGGCTACACCCTAGTGGTAAAATTCTGATAATTTGATTATGAAACTATATCTTATGCATCGTCAATCTTGGGATACTCTCGAAAAGTGAAATTATGATACTTCGATCAACAACTTCTATCTTTTGCACCGTCATCTTCAATGTACAGTCTAAAAGGTGAAATATGATACTTCAATCAACAAATTTTGTCACCATTGTCTTTAAGTACAATTTGAAAGGTGAAATTTGATATTTTTACTAGCAAATTCTGTCTTCTCTGTCATCATCTTTAATGTACAATATGAAAGATGAAATTCTGATTTTTTGATCGGCAAGTTTTTTTTTTCATTTCATCCTGTTGTATCAATCAGGATATTTGAGACCATTTTGTCCATTATCCTTCAGGTACAACTTGAGAGGTCCAAAAAGGAATTTTAATTAAATGAGTTCATGTTGTTGGCCTTAAAATTTCATAAAAGTTAAAGTCTTATAGCCACTTCTTGCATCAAGTAAGGTTAATTGAAGTGGGCTATATAGCCTTTGGGGCCTTAAGTGAAGTCAACTAAACATGCGCCGTATAGCCTTTACGGTGTTAGGCTAGGTTAACTAAACAAGAGCCATATAGCTTCTGAAGCATTAAGCAGGTCATTAAAAAATGCACTATACAACTTTTAGGGCTTTAGGCGAGGTCACTAAAAATGCGCCATATAGCCTCCAGGACGTTAGGGGTGGTCAAATACAATGCCTTGGGGTGTTAGGCAAGGTCCACTAAATATGACATCGTGTAACCTCTAGAGACGTTAGGCGAGATTAACTATAATATGTCGTATAGCCTCTGGGGCATTAGGTGAGTTCAACAAAATATACATCATATAGTCTTTAAGGCATTAGACGAGGTCCATTAAATGTGCGTTGTGTACCCTTTATAGGTGTTAGGCGAGGTAAACTAAACATGTGTCATATAGCTTATGAGGCATCAGACAAGGTTAATTAAAAGGTGTCATATAGCCTTTAGGGCATCAAATAGGGTCAACTAAAAAGTTTCGTATAACCTATAAGGCATCAGACAAATGTAATTAAAATTTGTTGTATAGTTTATGCGGCATTAGGTAACATATTTGCTAGTCTACATCCTATGCACTAGAGCTAGCTCACTCTTAGGAAAATACATTCACAAAAAGTTCAAAACCAGTGTATGCATGATCGTGATCTTTGAAAGCTTAAAGCTCGTGTGGTGTATGCAATATTTATGGAAAAATATGCATTTTTCTAATGTGCAAATGTATGTGATTTGAAAATATTTTTTTGAAAAAAGTTAAAAAATAAGCAATCTAGAATGATTTTGTATGCATCAACTAGCTAAGTGCCTTTTCTATTTAGAGCTAATTTTTAAGAATTAGCCTCATTCTTTCAAAGAATTTGAGTTCAAAATTGAGTCTATTAGAGACTACCATTGAGATCGGTTTATCCAAATGGAACATAAATTAAAACCCCCTCATAATCAAATTGGGATGATGACAATAATAATTGCTCCCTGCTTGGTTGCCTTTTAAGAATGGCTCATTATCATAGGATGATTGTGTTTGATTCTTAGTGGAGATATGTTTGCCCCCTAATTTAAGAATTTTTTCGAAAGACTTAGTCACTTTTAAGGCTTAATGTCTTATTAAAAGAGATCATATGATTTTAAAAATATCCCCTAGTTGACGAATTGATAGACCATGTCACTTTTGCACCATGAAATAGAATATTATGAACTCCCAATATGCTTTTCTCAGAATAAAGGTGTAACCACTTTTATTTTATATTCTCTCTTTTACTTAGATTGTTCTTTTCTAGGAGTTCTCTAACCTAGCTGGATCTTTTATTTTTCCTCTTTTGCCTAGGTCAACCCCTTTTTGGGAGTTTTTAACTTAGTTTGATGGTTGCAAATTCATATGATGATTGACCATTATTTCGTCATGCTCGATGTTTATATTGCCACTTTGGTTGTCAATCACTTGATGCTTTTACTACTGTATACAACTCATGTTATTGATTGTTGCAAAATCAATGATCATATAATGTGTACTTTGATTATTCATGTCTATGTCTAATACTTCGTGGAATAACAACATGCCGAACATACCCATTTTATAGGATTACTCATTTGTAAAATTAGGCAAGCTACATTACGCTTGTTATTAATCAGCTATTTGTAAATTTTCTAACTAGCTATTTTTCAGTAACTGCAAATTTTATTTTAGAATTTTGAGTTTGGCATCCTTATGAATTATGAGGACTTTCTAAAGGTCACACTGGATCAATTTTTTCAAATGTGGGTGGCACAAATAAAGATTTTTCTTTTTTCTTTTTCTTTCTCTTCATTCTTCTTTTTTTTTTTCTCTTTTTTTCCTTCTCTTTCTTAGTGAATATGGTGAATTCATGTCATGAAAAGTTGAGTTTGAAAGTTCCTAAAAAGAAGTTAAAAGTCAATTATGATATTTAGCCCTTTTATTTAAATTGCATTCCCTTTTCTTTTGAATCTCTTTCTCATTCAAGTATAAGATAACTTACATAATCATATAAATTAGGCAATTAAAAATCCATTAGCACTAAAGAATAAATTTTATAGTAAAATATTATTATAAATTATTATGGCTTCAAAAGATAGTCATTATTCATAAGTGTTCAAGTTCAAGTTAGTATGAATTTGTACTATAAAAAGATATAGCTCTTTGAAGTCCTTTATGCACATGTGTTAGTTATAGGTGGAATGCTGACTTCCATGGCTACATCAACTAGTTTGTGCTTCATTTGGGCTAACTTTCCTCTCAACCTAGTTAAAAAGCTTGTGAAGGACTCATTTGATCTTTACTTTATATTTTCTAACTCTTGAAGAGAGACTTCAAATTGTGAATTTAGCTTATGTTGCTTGATGAAGGCTAAACATAACTCCTTCCAATATTTTTGAACATGTGCATTTAAAAGTGTAGTACAACTTAACATTAGCTTCTTTTAATGATAATAGAAATTTTTTGACAATCTGAGCTTTAAACAACCTAGTGGCCTTTATATAGGTGACGTACTATTTCAAGTGTAGTTGAGAATCATTAGTGCTAGAGTATTTCTTTATATTTCAGAATTTGTATTTTAAGGGCAATGGTTCTTCCTCCTCCAAATCTAGGTCCAAATTGGCAAAGTCAAGATTTAGCCCATGCTTTTTTATTGCAGTCTGTAATTAATCCATTTGCCTTTTCATGTCTTCAATCCATTATGACTCAGTAGGATTTGCTGGTGCCTTTAATTTTTCTTTTAGTAGTTCACTAAGAATGGTTCTAGTTTCAAAGTCTTATTTATCAATGGGTATCTTCCCTATTTCTATAGCAACCATGTCTCTTATCATCTATCGCATGTCATCCATGATTTCTTTCAAAAGTTCTTGCTTAAAAGGTTAAATATCAAAATTAGAGGTTCCTAATATTGTGAAGTGGTATCAATTATATGATATTGGTAGGCCAAATCTACCTTTGATATGCTTCAAACAAGAAGAGGCTTATGGCTAGGAAAAATACTTTTTTGAAAATTACAATGAACATCATATATGCACAAAATGTAAAATTATTTACAATTATTTATTTACAAACATAAGCACATCAAATAACAAAAGCCTTATAACCTTATTTCTCCTTCATACATGTTCAATGGTGAGTCTTTTTTCCTAGAATTTTTGGTCTAGGTTTTAATTATCATTTGGGATAACAAAACTAACATATGAAAGATAACTATCAAGACAATATTAATAAACAGGTAGCAATTTCTTTGCATAAAACTGAAATCCAACATAATGGGCTATAAAGGGCATGAAAGCCCAATATAAAATAGTCCATTTCTAATAGGCTTGAGTGTTATAGATAGAAATACTATATGGAATAAAACACATGCATTTTGGAAAATCCTAAGGGAAGTTATTAGGTCACTATATAAGATGAGTCTTGGGTAAAAGGCTGAGGCTCCTATAGTGATATACCTCCATTATGTCTCCCCACTTAAGGGTCCATACAACGTAGGATTTGTACGTGCCATGAATGACAATAGCCATATACCTTACCACTAGGTTAGAATGAAACATAGGTAGCAAGGCAATGACTATCATTCGGTTATTCGAGATTAAGTGCACATTATGTGAAAAGGTATTATGAATACAAAAGAAATAATAAAATAATTAAAAATGATAAAACATAAAACACTGGAATCAATTTCTCTATCCCTAGTAGAGTCACAGTTGTAGGTAGTAGGGTTCAACATGCCCTAGGCGTTCGACAACTACAACACTATATGGTCTTGAGGCCTACTCAGGAGATGTAATTAGGGCTTAAAGCCCAAATTAAAGATGGAGTTGACACCTGGATGATATCTAGGACACACTTTTACAGAAACTGAATCCGATGAAGAGCCCCAGCAGCCGTCCTTAAAGATTAGATTTAAAAATTGAGTATGAGCTTTTAGAATGCCCACCTTAACTTTTAAGTGTTTTTAATTGAAAAATAATGACTTTTTACATTCTCTAATTGTATAAATAAGATTTATTTTATTAATAGATGATAATTGTAGATTCGTATTGATTCTTATGATTCATATTCACGATCAACTCATATAATTTAGCATCGATTCTTATACTTTTTTGATTATCTATAGATTCACATTAAATTTAAAGTGAACCAACTCGAATCGTAAGATTCTCAGTAATTTTATTATTTTAGGATAGCATATATTAATTTTATATTTTTTTACTTGAATTTGAACTTATGAAAATTTATTCTATTAATGAAATGATATTATTGATATTTAATTGCAACAAATTATTTTAACTCTAGTGTTAAGATAATAAAAGAAAATATATCAATAAATAAGTAAATAATAAATAAAAGTACAAAATAAATAAAATATAATTATTTGGAATGAATTAAAAAGTGTCTTTAAAGCAGATTGGGGATGACAGTCATCCTCATCTTAAGGATGACATTGATAAGACTATCATTTTAAATACATTGTTGTAATTTAATATACCTTTTCTTGTTGTTATCTATAATGTTGTTATCCTAGTTAGAGTCTAACTCAAACTTTTGTATTTAGTACTATATTTAGTCACTCATGTATTGCTAAACATATTGATTCAAATAATATAATACATTAACTATTTCATGGTATCAGAGCTGTAAGTGGTTTAACAACCTATCTCAACCGTGTCTTCCTCAAGCACCGAATCAGCAGTAGTCTCCTCGAATGTTGTCATCAACAAGTCAATCTAGTCTTCAAACACTGCCCACTATTACACACCAACTACACATCCGGCTGAATTCAATAAACTATCTACTATGGAGAGCACAATTGATGCTTCTCCTACATAGTTATGATCTAGCGAAACATATAGATGGGTTCTCCATTATCTTCAACCCTTCCAGATAAGCAACCGAATCCTGCATACAAGATTTGGTTCCAGATAGACCAATTGGTACTCTCATGGATTATAGGATCCATGATGGAAAGTTATATACTTTAGATAGTTAGTGTCATTAAAGCATTACAGGCTTAGTTATGTCTTGAAAGCACCTATGCATCTAGTTTGAAGACTCAATTTTGTACCATCAAGTTAACTCTTTATCAGCTATAAAAGGAAATCGGTGAATTAATCACTCATTATGTACAAAGGGCCAAAAGTATGCATAACCAACTTCAAGCATTAGGGAGTCCAATAACAAAAGATGACCTTATTCATACCATTACCAATAGTTTAGGAGTTATGTATCACCCTTTCACATGCTCATTAGAAAATCGTTCAACTGATATTTCCTTTGACGATTTATATAGGATTGCTCCTAAGCGAGGAAGCCAATCTTGCTAATGAGCAATTGCATAAATCTGTTGTCCCTCCTATCGCATTCTCCTCACAGTTTAATATAGGTACATGTGATAATTTTTGCCAACCTAATAATTTTTTAGGAAGAGGAAATTCTTGCCAACAGTGAGGAAGGGGCAAAGGTCACTACTTTGCATCATCATTTTCTACTCATCAACAACAAGCTCCCCCCTCTTGGCCAAGCTTTTTACACTCTGATCATCAAACTCTCATCTGTCATAATTGCCAAGGAACTAGATACACCATTTACCAATGTCCATCACCTTGAATCTCCATAATCAAATGAACCAAACCATATACAAATCTCATTATTGCCACCTCAATACCGTCCTCTTCTTAGCCGTGGATTATAGACATTGGTGCTACCCACCATTTGACACTTGAGCTGGAAAACTTATTAATTCATTTTGATTATATTAGTCCTAATGAACTTAAGATTGGTAATGACACTACGTTTCCTATATCTCATATTGGCTCATTGTCATATTCCTTTCCTTATCACACTTTTCACTTAAATGATATTTTACATGTTCCCGATGCATGCAATAATTTACTTGTAGTCTCTTCCTTTACTTGATTTAATGGTGTTTCTATGGAATTTTTTCCTAACCATTTTGAAATAAAGGACATTCGAATAAGGGATTTGTTGCTTTCAGGTCCGATTCATTAAGGTCTCTATTCACTTTTTCTTTTTAGTGATCCTTCATTCGTTCCACCAAAAGTTGCACTTAACTGTTCTCTCCAATAATGGCATGATCATATTGGCCATCCCTCCATGCTAGTTGTCCATAAAGCACTTTTTGATTCCTATATTTTTTTATTTCTAATAAAACTTCTTCTCTATGTGTAGCATGTTGCATAAGTAAGAGTCATAAGTTACCATTTCCTAAGTTTGTTTCTAATGTTTTAAGACCTTCAGATTTGATTTTTTCAGATTTATGGGGGCCATCTCCTATTCCTTCCATTGATGGCCACCGATATTATATTTTATTTTATGATCATTATTCTAAATATTGTTGGATTTATTTTATTAAATTTAAATATGAAGTCCTTAATGTTTTTATTAAATTTCACCATTTAGTTGAATGTTTTTATAATCATAAAATCAAAAGCTTTCAAGTTGATTAGGGTAGAGAATATCAAGCCCTCACTTCCTACCTCTCTAATAATTGCATTACCCAAGGTGTTGCGTACCCTCAAACCCCTGAATAAAATGGATGCACTAAGCGCAAATACGTACAGATCATTGAAATTGGTCACGCCATTCTTCGCCACTCACATGTTCCTAATGAATTTTGGCATTATGCATTTGACATAGTTGTCTACATTATTAATCGTTTGCCTATACCCATTCTCAATTATGATACCCCATTCCATAAATTATTCAATTCTCCACCTTAATACAAAGATATAAATTTTTTTATTACCTTTGCTACCCTTGGCTCAAACCTTATGCTCTGAATAAATTAGCTCCTATAAGTACACCATGTGCTTTTCTTAAGTACAGTAAAATTCACAAAGGATATTACTATTTATACATTTCTACAAAGAAAATTCTAATATCTAGAAATGTTATTTTTTATGAATGGGTTTTTCCATTCTCAAGCAATGATGGGCAAAGCTTGGGTCCAAATAATGATCCACTAGTCATAATATTTCTTCCACATACACTTCCTTAACTAAATCCTATCTCACCAGTAGCACCATTGCCCACTCATCCTTTAAACACATCATCCTCATCTCTTGCTCCTACTGAGCCATCCACCTCTACTACTGATCCGAATGCCTTATCCTTTGAAGTTTATTTCTCTAACTATACTGAGGCACCACTACCACCTTCTCTTGTAGTTCAATGAACCCATTCCATGGTCACCCAATCCCAAAAGGGATCCCTCAAACCATGCACCTTCCTAGCAGAAATAAATCCCACTATCGAACCCACTACCTTCAAACAAGCCAATAAATCACCTTATTGGCGAAAGGCAATATCAGAAGAAATTGAAGCATTGATTACCAACAACACATGGGATCTTGTTCCCCACTCTCCTTCCATGAACTTGATTGGATGTAAATAGGTTTACAGGATTAAACATAAGTGGAATGGTACCATTGATCATTATAAAGCCAGGTTAGCTGCAAAGGGCTTTCATCAATGTCCTGAACTTGACTTCTATGATACCTTTAGTCTAGTTATCAAGCCTGCCACTATTCATGTTTTGCTATCTCTTGTTGTCTCTCACTATTGACTAATCAAATAATTGGACATTTCAAATGCTTTCTTACATGGTTATCTTGATGAAGTAGTGTTTATGGAACAACCACTGGGTTTTCAAAACCCATAATTACCATCACATGTATACTAGCTCAAGAGGTCACTTTATGGTCTTCGCTAAGCCCCAAGTAATAGTACAAATAACTAAGTTCCCACCTATAACACTATGGATTTCATAGGTCCAAAATCGATACATCATTATTCTATTACAATCAGAACTCCATCACTTTGTTTTGCCTCATCTACGTTGATGATATAATTATCACCAATAGTTATTCCACATTTATTCAAAAGTTTATTAATCATCTTAGTCATGCTTTTGCCATCAAAGATCTTAACATCCTCTATTATTTTCTTGGAGTCAAAGTTAAATGGGAGCCTACAGGCCTACTTCTAACACAAAGTGAGTACATTCGTGATCTCTTGAGCAAAGTCGATATATCTACTACTAATTGCATTGGAACTCTATCATGTCCTAAGCATAAACTTTAACTTCATGACTCAACACCCTTTTCTAATCCAACCTTGTTCAGAAGCATTGTTGGTAGCCTTTATTATTTAGCTCTTACTCGACCTTATGTCTCTTAATCAGTCAATAAAGTGTCATAATTCATGCATCAACCTACGCTTTACCATTGGAAAATAGTAAAGTGTATTCTGCAGAACCCGCAATCCACCCAAAATTATGGCATTCTTATTTGGCCATCTTCTTCTCATACTATCACCGCATTCTAGATGCAGACTGGGGTGGTTCTTATGACGATTGTAGATCCACTTCTGGATATTATTTAGTTATTGGTGATAATCTAATTTTTTGGGGTTCAAAAAGTAATGTATAGTTGCTCGCTCCACCACTGATGCAAATTATAGGGCGATTGCTCATGCTATTAATAAGGTACACTGGTTAAAATCCCTCTTAAATTTCCATGTTGCTAAGCACTAACCATATGGACAGACAATCTTAGCGCCATTAACCTGACAATAATGTTGATTTTCCATTCCAGGTCTAAACATATGGAAATCAATTTCCACTATGTAGGTGACAAAGTTATTGCTCACACTCTTGTTGTGCGCTACTTGCCTACTGAATCTCAGGTTGCTGATGTGTTTATAAAACCACTGTCTAAAATTAGATTTCAACTGTTGTGGACCAAGTTGACCCTTACATCCTCCCCGGCTTAACTTGCAGGAGGGTGATAAGGCTATCGTTTTAGATACGTTATTGTAATATGATATACCTCTTCTTGTTGTTATCTCTACTGCTGTTATCCTAGTTAGAGTATAACTCAAACTCTTGAATTCAGTATTGTATTTCATCACTCATGTACTGCTGAACATATTGATTCAAATAATACAATACATCAACTGTTTTAGACATGTCGTCCCCAAGAAGTAGGGGTGAGCACGGGTCAAGAAAATCTAGGAATTTAAAATCTCCAAAGCCATACTAAATTTCAGGAATTTCAAAAATAAAATCTCCACTACCAATACCAAATTTAAAAATCTTTATACTGGTATTATTCCATTTTTCAGGACAGTTTAGTATGGAGATTTAGTTCTTTTGAAAAAGATGGGTATGGTACGGTTCAAAATGGGAATTTGAAAATTTATGGTATACACAAATTTATATTATTGATTGCATTTATGTTTATTGCCAACAAATAAACAGTAACATTTTTGTGTCTGTTTATACAAAAAATATATAAACATATATTTAATACATATTTTTTGCAAAATTATTGTGTTTGTTTAACCCTATATTTTATATATTTTTGGCAACTGTATAATAATAATAATAATAATAATAATAATAATAATAATAATAATAATAATAATAATAATAATAATAATAAGATTATATTATATTTTAACTAATAAAAATGACCTAATTAACTTCTCTTGTTTTTATGTGTAAGATCACTACTTACTTTAATAAAAATGACGTAGTGCTGTGCAAAATTATGTTTTTTTTGGTTATATATAATATATGTCTATATAAATTAGTATATAATAAAATAATAATTATAATAATATTATTTAGCTCATTAATTTTAAATAATATCAATAAGATTATATTACTTACTAAAAATAATAATTAATAATTTATCAAATATAATAATAATATATTTTAATTAAAAACTTTTAAAATTTGAAATCATACAATGTTAATTTTCTTATTTTTGTTTAAATTGAAATATAATGGGCATTTCACATTTTTACTTGATAATAATAATAATAATAATTCTCTTATTTCTCATATTTTAAATTTAAATTATGTTGTAATGGATATTTCATATTTTGATTTATTAATTGAATTATTTCAAGCTATGCAATGTGAATTTTCTTATTTTCATATTTTAAATTTAAATTGTAATATAATAGACATTTCATATTTTTACTTGTCAATTGAATAACAATAATTCTATTATTTCTCATATTTTAAGTTTAAATTATGTTGTAATGGATATTTCACATTTTTATTTATTAATTGAATTATTTCAAGCTATGCAATTCGAATTTTCTTATTTTCATATTTTAAGATTAAATTGTAATATAATAGACATTTCATATTTTTACTTGTCAATTGAATAATAATAATTCTCTTATTTCTCGTATTTTAATTGTAAATTATGTTGTAATGGATATTTCACATTTTTATTTATTAATTGAATTATTTCAAGCTATGCAATTTGAATTTTCTTATTTTCATATTTTAAGTTTAAATTGTAATATAATAGACATTTCATATTTTTACTTGTCAATTGAATAATAATAATTCTCTTATTTCTCATATTTTAAGTTTAAATTATGTTGTAATGGATATTTCACATTTTTATTTATTAATTGAATTATTTCAAGCTATGCAATTTGAATTTTCTTATTTTCATATTTTAAGTTTAAATTGTAATATAATAGACATTTCATATTTTTACTTGTCAATTGAATAATAATAATAATAATAATAATAATAATAATAATAATAATAATAATAATAATAATAATAGAATAATAATAATAATAATAATAATAATAATTATTATTATTATTATTATTATTTTACAAGTAATTTATTTATTATATTTTAAACACAAAACATATTTATTTTTATCATATATTATTATACATATGCTACTTAATATATACTACTTAATAATATAATGAAAAATATAAGTTCACTACTATTTATTCATTTTATATATTATTTATTAAATTAATATTCAATATTATATTCAGTTTTCAGTTTGATACAATTTTGACATAGTTCGGTATTGTTCTCGGTTTGATTTTTTGTAAATATTCAATACCATACAAAATTAGTTACAAAATTTGGTTCAGTATAATTCCGGATTAAAATTATTCAGTTTGTATAGTTTTAACGTCTTTCGATTCGATATTTTGGTTCGGTTTGATATTTTCTCTAATATGTGTTCAATTCTACTATGAAGAGATGACAGTCGTCCCTTGTAACAGGATAACATTTACAATTTTATCCCATAAAAAATTAGAGATGAAAGTAATAGGGACAATAAGTGGAGACGAGTAAAATTGTCTCCAAAACTATTGGGGACAATTTTTAAGGTTTAGAGGAGAATTTTACTTCTCTTATCTCTCTTTTGTTTTTAGTGCATCACCCTAATCAAAACCAACGATCTCAATTTAAAGGATCGGATGAAAATAGTATATATTATGAGATATAAACAACCCAATAATGTAAAAAAATATTTTTAATGATTCATATGTGGGCCCTCATGTGGGATCCGCTGACACAATCTTAAAAAGGGGCTTCTCAAAAGTAAATGATATAATTATTATTGTTATCTTATTATCCATTTCTTGCCTAACATAATCAGACCAGAGGCTCTTATAAAAGCTTGAAACTTAAATATTAAAAACAAATTATATGAACCAAGTAAAATAATTATAGAAACATTTACGTCAATAAGAGTATGGAGTTGCAACAGCAAAAAGAGGAAATTTTCTGTGAACGCTGGTGCCAGTGGATTCAGGAACAATATCTAAATCCCCTTCAGCTCTTACATCTACTCCATGCAATGACCAATCAAACTTGTGCAATATATTTGCCAATGCAAGCTCAACTGCGCTTATAGCAAAATGGATGCCTGGACAAGTCCTCCTGCCTGATCCAAATGGTATCAATGAGAAGTCATGTCCTCTAAAATCAATTGAACTATTCAAGAACCTCTCTGGCATAAATTTTTCAGCTTGATCCCATGACGCATAGTCTCTTCCTATTGCAAAAGCATTGATGATCACTCGAGTTCCTGCTTTAATGTTGAACCCTTTTAATTTTACATCTTCACTTGCTACTCGAGGAAGTAAGAGTGGCAGTGGAGGGTGCAAGCGTAGTGTTTCCTTGATCACTGCCTTTAGGTACTGCATGTGGTTCAATTCAGTTTCGGTTATAAAAGAATTGTTTTGAGCAACTTCTCTCAATTCACATTGCAGTTTCTTCATGGTCTCTGGGTGCCTTAGGAGTTCTGTCATAATCCATTCCAAGGTTGTGTATGTGGTGTCTGTTCCTGCTGCAAATACATCCTATACCCAAAACAAAGGATAACAAGTTCAACTAATGATAGATTCATTATATGGTGTACTGATAACAACATGTAATTAAAAATTAAATAATGATACATGTCATTAGTAACTATATAAATAATGTTATCAATGGTATTAAAAAAGTAAAATTTTTTAAATTAAAATTACATATTAGCTCTATATAAAGAGAAATTAATCAAATGATAGATAATATCATAAAAAGAATTCCTCTCTCCATTAATAATACTATTCATGTAATAACTTTGTTCTCCTTTGCCCAATCAACTGGTAACCTAAAATTTCATTTTCTTTTTCTTTGACATTTGAAAATTTACCCTACTCAGTTGACTCCTCATGGTCCTTCTCGATAATTTAAAAGGAAAAATTACCTTTCTTGAACTTATAACTTCCATGGACACATTTTCACTCTTTTTTATTTTATTTTTTCATGGCATAGCATAGGCTTCTATTGGTACCTCTTCGCCAATGAATTCATCACTATTTCCTCATTTATACCACCATCAAACCAAGTTTCAATTTTTTGACTGAAACAGAAAACTCAATGCCTACTTTAATATCGCCAAAAAAATTCTGCACAAGAAGGCAGTGTATCGTATGAAGAAGTTATATGGATAATTTAAATATTTAAATAATTCACGATCTATCAAACTAAATCAAGTCTTCACCATACTACCTAAAGCTGATAAGATTTCATGAGATCAAAATACTAAAAAAGAATCATAAAAAAAATTGAAATCTCAATCATCAAATTTCTAAAATTAGACGTTTCCATGATTGGAATAATCATATTCTTGAAATTGGGTATTTTAATAAATAAGTAATTTCAAAATTTGTTTGTTAGTCTTGTTAATTTCATGTATTTTTATTGGTGATGCTGTTATTGATTTCATATAGTGTTGCCTTTGGGTTCCGCTAGAGATGGTGGTGGAGGTGGTAATTTTGTAGATGAGTGTTCTAGTTTGATGTGACAGGAGTCCCACATCCATAGCGTTACCTACGATAGCTCTATACTTAATTTTAATGAAAATCAATTTTAAACTATTATTGTAATAGATTTGTTAAACTTAGATATTTGCTAAAATTTTAAAAATGGATTGAAGTCACAACAAGTAAAAAAAGTTTAAAATTTTTAGAATATTATGCCAAAATTTTATTAATAAAAATATTAATATTTGAAATATTTGTTATACATTCAACATTTAGTTGTGATACATTTTTAATTTAAAACTAACTTTTTTTTATAGAAGAATGCAGCACAGCTAGAATAGTAATTTTAATTATATAAGCAACATTTTTTTTCCAATGTTAAACTCATAAAATTGAATTATATACTAAATTAGGAATTGATAATTAAAAAAATTATTATTGTAAAATTATTTCTATATAAAAATTAATTGACTCATCTATCGATAAGGTCTAAATTAATGATTGAATTTTAAACAACGTTAGAAATAAAAAAAATTTGATAGATTTCATGGATAGAACTCATCATAATTATGATAATAAAACTTGAATCCTGAGTAGTGAATATAACTTCTGAAAGACTTAACACTTAATGTGTCAATATTTATATAGTATTCCTTATAAAGAGAAATTAAGTTTTGTACCAAATATGCATATAATATTTTCATGGTAAATGAGAGATAGAGATTTAGTTACCAAGATGATAGCCTTGACACTAGTTCTGTCAAATTGAAAACCAGCCAAGTTCTTTTCCTGAATCCAGAGCAACACGTCCACAAAATCCTTATCACTTGTATCTTCACTACGCCTCATGTTACCATTAGCATCAATATGTTCTTCAACTACCGTATTTAAGAAATCATCAAACTCCTTAGCAAGTTTCCGCATTTTAGCATGCAACCCATTCACATGACTAATCCAAGCTAGCCATGGGATGTACTCTCCAATGTCGAAAACACCCAGAAGCTCAGAGAATTCACTTAAAATTTCCTGGAACGTTCTCCTTCCTTGATATGTTCCGCTATATTTTCTACCCAAGGCTACTCTGCAAACAATATCATTCGTGAGCCTTGAAAAGAGTTCACTTAAATTGAGCGGTGACGATGATGAATTTTTTATCTTCTCAATCATGGAAGCTGTTTCTTCTATTCTAACATCTCTAAAAGATTTTACTCTTTTGTTACTTAGCAGATGAAGAACACAGACGCTTTTTATCTGCCGCCAATATTCGCCGTAAGGAGCTGTGCCCATATCTTTCCCGTTATAAAGTAATATCTTAAAAACGGCTAAATTTGGTCTGTTTACAAATATAAGATCGTATGTTTTCATGATCTCTCGAGCCATATCAGCTGATGAGAGCACAACAACTTGTACACTACCAAAGTGAAGTAACATGACAGGGCCATGAACTTGAGCTAAGGATTTTAAAGAACGATGAGGGTGAAAACCAAGTTGATGGAGGTTTCCTATGATCGGAAACCTTGGCGGAGAAGGTGGTGATTTTGATATTGGCTTGCTGTTAAGTGGAAACCATTTATTTATCAGGATGATAGTGAAGGAGAAAGCTATGACGGTGAAGAATATTAATGGCAACAACAAAGTGGAAGTGCTTCCATTTTGCTGTAGCAATACAAGAAAACTTAACATTTTCTTTTTCTCTATTGATTTTGGTGCTTCACTTCTTGGAATACCGAAGTATTAATTATATATGTTGGGAGGAAGAAGAAAGATAGATGAAAATGAATAGAAAAGATGATTGCTATTACTTGATATTGGATTCAGAATTACATGGCTATAAATAGCCACACAAAATACAAAAATTAGGCTGCAATAATTCTAACACATGGACATGACTTTTGTTGTTAAAAAAAAAATTCTAGCAGATGGACATGACGTCTGACTCTTCAAATGCATTCTAGATATTCATGAACATGGGCTTTTTACTCATTTATGGCAAAAAGTTATTTTACCAAGTAAAAAAAAAATATTTCAATTTTATAGTTAAAAAAGAAAAAAGAAAATTAGTCCGCCAGTCAAACTGGCGAACGTATAAGAAGACAAAAAAGTGCATCGAAAGTGCACTTCAAGTGGCGGACTCCATTTGTACTGATTTAAAATAAAATTTGAACCACTAATATTAAAATAAAAAGCAGGACAAAAGCGCTTGACAGGGCTCGGTTGAGTGGCTTTATGGTCCCTTTAATAGTTGGTGGGCGATTCACATCCCAGATCCAACAATTCGCTAACTTATTTTTTGACAAATACTAATAATATAAATTTATTTATTTATGTTTTATTAATTTTTTGTATAATACATATAATTTTAATGATGGAATAATAATAATAATAATAATAATAATAATAATTTGAATATTATTATTAAGCAATTTTGATCATAATGCTAATAATAATAAAATAATAATATTATTTTAAATATTATTATAATTAAATGAAAAATAATCATAATAATATTAAAATTAAAAAATTATAATATTATTTTTAATATTATTATAATTAAAACAATCCATAAACATAACAATATTAAAATAAGAAAAAAAAAAAAACAATTGCAGTGCCCTTTTAAAAAAAATGATGTGGCCCTTTTCAAAAAATAGTTGATATGGTCCATTTCAAAAAACAATTGAAGTTTTCCTTTTCAACTTAATAAATTAAAAAAAAAAAATTATTTGGGCATTTCCTTTGCTTCCTTTTTATTTCTAAAAAAGTCTGTCACTTTGACTGATGGAATTATTTTTCAGCCAGTTAAAGTGGCAGAACTCTCTAAATTAGTAATAATTTTTTAAATAACCGCAAATTTAGAATTGCTTTTATATCCATCCCAAATTATGAATTTTTTTTTTACACTAAATTAGTAAAACAAACCCATGAACATATATTTAATAGTAAAACACTCTTTTAATTTAAAGGTGTTAAATAAGTTGGTGGATTGTATTTGTATCATCTCGATCCACTTTGGTGACATGATTATGGTTAGTATATATATGACCAATTTATTAAGTGTGTCAAATATTTTAATCTTAACATGACACGAAAATTAAACGAGTTATACGAACACAACACGTGTAATCCATTTATTTAAATGGATTATATGGATCATAAAAGTCAATACGATCCATTTAACATGTATAACTTTTAATATATATAAAAATACTATTTTTGAAAAAAATATAAAATCATGTCTATAATTTAGCAATCTATGTAATGCAATTATAATAATATTATTTTTATAAAAATTTGCAATAATGACTAATTTACTATTTAAAATCATAATAAATTATATAAATTTTAATGGACATGACAAGTATGATCAAATGGGTTCACGTGTCAATCTGCAATACAATCTAGTTTAATTGTTTCTAGTTAAACTGTGTTATAAATGAGTTGACCAATTTCTAACACGAACCCATTTAATTTTAACTCTAATTTGCTATTTTACGTGTTAGGCAAATTATGTTCATGTGCTATTACCCATTTGGACACATATACTCTTTATATATGTGTATTAATTTGAGTTTAATTCTCAACACTCCTTAAACTCAAATTTTAGTTGCTCTAAGTTTAGCTCTCAATCGTGAAAAATCTTCAAACTTCAACACCTTGGTAAATATATTAACAATTTGATCTTGAGATTTCACATATTTGAGATATACTTCCTTCTTGCTAAATGCTTTCTCTTAAAAAATGGTATCTAATATGCTTGCTTTTATCATGAAAAATTGAATTCGTTTCCAAACCAATGGCTAATTTATTGTTAATAAAATTTTAGTAGCTTCTTTTTAAGGCAAATATTTCTCAGCCATATAGCATGACAAACACAAGCAACTGTAGCAACATACTTTGCTTCACATGTTAAAAGAGTCATAATGGGTTGCTTCTTTGAACTCCATGTGAATGTAGCTTCTCCAATACAAAATAGAAAACCGAAAGTACTCTTTTTATCATCAATATCTCCTCCTCAATCATTATCACTATAAACAACTAGATTGAAGTTCTTGGAAGATGAATAAAACAAGCCACAATCTAGAGTTCCTTTCGCATATCTCAATATTTCTTTTAGCAGCCTTTATATGTAAGCAAGTTAGAGCTTCCACTTACATATAATAATTGATAAGTCTAGAGCTTCCACTTACATATAACAATTGATAAGTCGAACTCCATAAAGAATATTAGGTTTAGAACAAGTTAAGTACTTAAGATTTCTAATAAGTTTTTGAAACAAAGATGGATTCACCCACCATTCTCAAATCTTGATAACTAGCTCTATACTCAATATGTGTATTCATAGGTTGACAATTTGACAATTCTCCATGTTGAATTCCTCTAAGATTTTCTTAGTATAATTTTTTTGAGAAATAAAAATGCCATTATTTGATTGTTGCACTTCAATTCTAAAATAAAAAGACATCTGCCCCAATTCTGTCATTTTAAATTCAACAGTTGTTAGCACGATTAGCAAACCCACAAGTATACATATTATGACAAGTAATATAGCAATGAGTAGAGTATCATGCCCACGAGGTTTGCCAACTAATCACCTATTAGTTTTAGTCAAGTTTATTTAGAGCTACTCAATTAAATTGAATTTTAAACAACTATAAAACTAAATAGCAAGAAATTATAATAAACACTAAACTAGTAATGAAGAAGAAAATCAATTTAAGAACAATGTTGTTGGAAAATTGAATACCAAATCATCATCAAGCTAATGGATAAAACTCATTAAATCAATTGCATATCTCAGGTTTTCATAAATTATTGAACACTCTCTCCAGTAATGATCAACTCAATAAGTCTGCATCAATTAAAACTCAAAGCCATGGTTTAACTCTCATCATCACTAAAGAAATAACTTAATATAAAAAATATAGGGCATGAAGCAAACCCAAAGAGAATTAAGTCAAGCTAAGCTCTCTCAAGTCATCAACCCACTGAACTTGTGTTTGTAGGTCTATTAAAACTACCATTTTGCAATGTATAGATATAAACAAGAGTTGTATTTAGCCATATACAACATTCAACAACCACAACAAACATAAATATGTAATAAAAAAAAGATAATATCCATCACATTAAACTTTGAATGAAATGGGTCTCAAATCCTAACAACAAAAAGTAAATTAACCAAGCATCCTTTAATATTCATCATTTAATAAAAATACAACCCAAATGGATAACAAAACTATATTCATAAGTAGAGAAAGGATAGAAAAAAGTTATCAAAAAGCTCTAAGATCTCTAATAGTGGCCTTTTCTTTAAGCTTCTCTTTCTCTTCTTTTTCTTCTTCTTCTCTCACTTAGATTAATTTTCTTTTATTGGTTAGGTCTATCTTAGAATGAGAGATCTTCTATGGTCTCTACCCCCAAATTAGGTTTTTTGTTCCCCTTTTATAGTCTTCTCGAATAGTCCTTAGATCCCCTTTAAAATTAGTGTGTGTAACTCATAAATCATTTAAAAATATTTATAATTAGGTTGCTTATGATTACGGGTGTCTACACGATCATAACAGAAAGTTCAGTAATACAGGTCCTATAATCATGATAGAAACATCCTTTGCGATGGATTTGCAATTGCAACTCCCTTTGCTATTGCAACATAAACTTTAGTTATGGTGGATTTGTGATTGTGACTCCCCTTACAATTGCGATAGAACTCTAACTTTATTCCCTTGCTCTGTTTTGACTATTTCCATGCTTCAAATGACACCATTCACCTCTAAGTTTACTTTTCCTTGAAAAATAAAATAAAAATATAAAATTATACATTCCTATTAATTAACTAAGCTAAATGCAACCAAAAATCTATAAATGCATACTAAAATGAGTCCTAAAACTATATGTAATTTAACACCAACAAATACCCCTACACTTGAATCTTTGCTTGTCCTCAAGCAAACTCAAGAACAATAACTATTATTAAAATAAACAAAGCATATGCTTACATCTTTTACAGTCTACACCACAATTTTCTTTTAATAACTAACTTACAATTCTAATAAACCAAGTTGACAAACCAAGTCGAGAAATGCAAATTACCAAATGAAGAGCATGTTCTTCATTCAAAATCACACAAATCATGAATCAACACCTTAGTAAGAGTACAAATGAATGAAAAAGACCTCTAACCAAAGTAGCACTTGATTTTGGCATCCAAAAATTATTTTTAATTTGACTCTCTCCCTTTTTATTTTCTTTTGTGCTTTTCTTTCCTTTGTTAATAGTTCCCCGTCTTTCCCAAACTACTCAACATGAACACCGTCAAGAGGGTTCTTTGAATACTCATACTCTTTTGCAAAAGCATTGAAGTAGAAGGAATTCAAGTTCCTTAGCACATTTTATTCTTTCTTTTTATTCTTTTTTCTTTTTTAGATATTTAGGAGAGAATATTTTTAACAACTTCTTTCATATGCAACCAAAAGCAACCTTAGAAAGAAGTTTGATTCATTCACCATACTAATTCTTAAAACATCAACTCATATTCATGATCAAATGAACAACAAAATGCATTAGGTTGATTAAAAGTTCAAAAATTCTCAACTCAATTTGTCAATAAAGCTTAAAAGTAATCAAACTAACCATTAAAAGAATACTATAATATAACTCAAAATGAAAAAAAGGCATACAATAAGATCAACTAAATAATAATTGTGTAAAAATTTAAGGGTAAAGCATTTTTTTTGAACTAGGCCTTACACTAATGCATGAAAATGAAAATGAAAATGCAATGCACGAAATTCACAAATGCATAAAAGAAAATACTGACTCCCCCACACTTAAATTACACATTTTCCCTAATATGAAAATCAAGAGTGTAAATAACATGACTTACAACATAAAATAAAAGGAAAAAAAATAAATGGAGAGAAAACTAATACTCCCCTAGCCATGATAAGGTAAAGTGGAAGGGGTTTGAGCTAGGGGATCCATGGTCATAACATTCATCTCTTAGAAGACCATTCAACCTAAAATAAAACATATAAGAGAATCAAGAAATGTATATTTATGAAAACGACATGAAAAATGAGAAGAACTAAAATGAAAATAAGAAAAAAACTCTATAGAAAAGGTTGTTAATTTAAGGTCATTAACTTGATCGAACTCCCTTTTCAGATGATGCATGGTTGTTAAAGGATAGAACTTCCTTCTTTTTAGGCACAAAATCTCCATTTTATGTCTTGCACTTTTGCCCATTAAACTTAAAGCTTTGCCCTTGTGCATTTAGCAACTCAAGCTCACCATGAGGCCAAACTTATTTTACCTTGAAAGGGCCATTCCATTTTGCTTTTAACTTATCTAGAAGTAGCTTTTGCCTTGTGTTAATTAACAAAATAAGGTCTCTAATATGAAGTGTGTTTTTAAGGATGTGATTATTATGCTATATTTTTGTTTTCTTCTTAAAGAACTTTACATTCTTATGAGCTTGCAAACTAATCTCATCTAATCAATCCTTTTGCTTGACATTATATGACTCAAAACTAATTATTTTTCCACCATAAAATGACATTTCTTCCAATGTAAATTGAGATTGGTCTCCTTATATCTTTGTAACACCCTATCAAGGTTTGATAAATATAATTCAAAATAGTTACTATAAATAAAAAAGTTATCCATACATACCTTAGGAGAGATAAAGATTTCTTTTATCTTGAGATAAAGATTTCTTTTATCTTGGAATTTAGTGTGCTTTCTTTCTTGGTTATAGCTCTATAACTATCTTCCATGTGAAGTTTATGCATCACGTTCAAGAGACTTAACCCCTTAATGTCAGAATTTTTCCACTCAATCACTTTACATCTCTTTATTACCATTGCACACACTCTCCTTTCTTGTTTAATAGACAACTTATTGGACATGATAATATGTAGATTATTATTATCTCCTAGGAATGTGTACCTTAAGTGGTTAGGTAAAGGCTTTAACTCTAAACTAGGAGGTTGCTCAATAGATAGAAGAATTGAATTGTCACTCTATAGACGGTGAGGTTTAGCACATGCCCAAGTATATTGCAACCATGACACTGTTTAAGCTCAGGGCTCTAGGGAACAAACTACTATATCACAAAGACATAACATGGAAAAGAGGAGTTAACACCCAAGGTAATAATTAGGACAACTGATGAGTGGTGGTAACTCGATTCTTTAAAAAAAAGTTAGCACTATAACTAGGGATTCTGGATATGGAATACCAACTTTTTTTAGTCTCGTGTTCATTTAAAATTAGTTTATGAATTACTATTTTGTTCTCTAATTACATTCAAATTTGTTTAAACCCTAATTGAACATTCATCTAACCCCAAGGCAATTAGTCATAAAAGAACACATAAAAACTGCATTCATACAAGGCAAAACATCCCTAAATTAGTTTAATCTACCTTAATTTTAATTTAAGGTTAGCTAAGTCTACATATTCTTACAAAGTGTAATAGAATCTAAAGGTAGGCCTATATTTTATTTAAATTAGTGAGCCTAATTCTACTAGTTTTAATTCTAAAGAAATGGGCCTAAGTTTATTAAATTTTAAAAGAAAAATGGAAATGGATTAGTGGCCTTAAATTAAAATGAAGTGATCCTAAGTCTATTTATTTTAAAAGAAATGCTTTAATGGGTTGGGCTATGTTTAAGTCAATTTTAATTAAAACTAAAATTAGCCTAAATCTAAATTAACCTAAATGGACCTAATTTTATTTTAAATTAATTAACCTAAAACCAATTTTAAAAACTTATTTTTATACGAATTTAACTTGAATGTGGGCTTGGGGCCCAAAAATGATAAAGAAAATAAAAAAGCCTAAATAATAAAATAAAATAAACAAATTCAATTTGCAAATTCATTTAAACAAATTCAATAAAAAGCTTAATCCTCATTCAATTTGCATGCCAACCGAAATTAATTTAAAGCCACCATTGATTTAATTAAAATTTACCACGTGAACCTATTTTACTAACCGATTTTGAAGTGCAGAAAATTAAATAGTTCCACTATATTCCCACTTTTGTGACTATTATAGTTCCTGCGTACAAAGTAAATACATGTCAAAACCAAATAAATACACAATCTAATTACAAAAATTAAAACACAAAAATAACCAAAAAATAAAACACACAGAAACCTAAAATCTACGTGAAATTATAACTTGGCCTTAATTCATAGCATTCCATAGATTTTCATGGATTTGTCTTTAGTTTAACCATATGGTTTCATAGTTCTCCCTCCATTTCCATTATAAAAACATAGAAAACAAAGAAGGAATTAGAGTTAATTCAAATAATTTAACCAAAAAAATAAAATAAAACATAAATAAAAGAAGAAAAGAAAAGGGATGAAGATGATTATGTTGCCACTTGATTCTCCTTAGAGGTTTGTTGATTCACCATTTTTGTGAAATTGAGTCTATAAATTGACTTGATTCTCAGGCTTTGATTACATTTCCAAAGAAATCTTTTTTTTTTTATTTTTTTATTTTGGTGAAATAAAGAACAAAAGGTGAAAAATCCAAAACCCAAGAAAGGTTCTCGTGTCTTTAAAAAGGAATGTAACACACTCTTTCTTTTTTTTTTGGCTTTTTTGTTTTATTTCTCTGTGATTTTTAGTTAGCAAGAAGAAGAAGTTCCATACATGATTTTTTTTAAAAAAGCAGGAATTCGTTTCCTGTGTAAAAACATAGAGTTTTATAGAAAAACTCAAACACCTAAGTTACACAACTTAACTCTTGTGATTATAAAATCACAGAATCACATTTTTTTTAATTTTATGAACAGAGTGATAATTATGTAATTATCACTAAAAAAGTCATTATCTTTTTTGTTTATTTTTAATTTATTTTTAGACCAATCAAATTTCAAGAAATAAATTTTCAAAAATTAAAAAAATTGAAAAAATAGGGATGGATGCTGATCAGACTTGTGCAATTCTGATCAAAATTGTACATTTCTGATAAAAAATGATTTTCGATAAAAAATGTATAATTTCGGTCGGAATTACATATTTCTGATCCGAAATAAATAATTCTGATTGAAATTACATAATTTCGATTGAAATTTAGAATTTGGTCCCTCCTTTAAAATTTTATTTATTTGTAAATTGACCAATAAAAATATAAGAAAATTTTACAATTAGGTCTTTAAAAACCTTATATTTAAGTTTAGAGATTCAAAAATCAAAATTTGAAGACTATTTTTGATTAAATTTTCATCATTGGATCCTTGTCACATCCATACTCAATTTATCTAGAAATTGGGTACTTACACACTCCTTATGAAAATTTCAAGTTTGACAAAAGGACATCTTATGCACTTTCACACTCATCAATGACTTCAACCCTTTTACACACCTCATCTTTTATAGGGTCTCTTGTCCATTTAGCCATCACACATTCCACTTTCTCATCCGTCACTGTAAGAGTGAATTTACCTTCATCGACATCAATAAGAGCATGTCCGGTGTTAAAAAATGGTCTTCTTAAAATTAAAGGACATTTTTTTCTCCTCAAAATCTAATACCACAAAGTCTACTCTGAATACAAATTTATCCACCTTGACTAACACATCCTCAATCATTCCATAAGGCTTTTTAATAGAATGATTATATTGGTGTTAATTGCTTCTCTAAGATTCAATTCTCTGAAAATAGACAAAGACATTAGATTGATACTAGCACCAATATCATATAAGCATTTAGGAAATTCTTTTATAACAAACTATACAAGGGATAGTAAAACTCCATGGATCCTTAAGTTTAATAGGAATCTTTCTTCAGATAAAAGTAACTTTAGCTCTAATTTCTTGAAAGTTTCTAAGAATTTTGTGAATCTCTTTTCATCTTCATTCATCTGTCTTTGCTTTAGGGGAAAGGGTAGCTTAAAAGCATACTTTGAAGTGTAAAAAATGTGCAGGTTGCTCCATTAATTTTTCTTGCCTTTCATCTAGGTTCCCTTCTTTTGGCTCTTTGGTGTCTTCAAGTTCCTTGTCTTATCTTTCTTTCTCTTCCTCAGCCTTCATTGGTGCTTCACTAGGTAGGTTTAACTCCTTACCATTTCTCAAAGTGATGGCTTTGATTTGCTCCTTTAAATTAACCTTTATGTTGCTAAGCAAGTGATCTTATATTCTTATTGCAGCTACATTGGCTAATTACCTAAACTGAAATTGAATGTTATGGATGGATGAAGCATGATTCTTAGCAATTTGATCAAACTTTGCCTCCATTCACTTTTGATTCTCCTCTAGGCTTGTTATTTTAGAGGTCACTACATCAAACAATTTATCTAGCTTGGTCTCAATTATTGTCAACTTATTTTGATTTGGTTGTGGCAGAAATCTAAGTGGTAGGGAATTAGTAAACTGATTAGAGAACCTTTGGGAATTCTAGTTGTTACTCCAAGAAAATTTTAGATGGTTCTACCACCCTAGATTGTATGTATTGGAGAAGGGATTATTAGGTTGCCTTGCTTGAAATTAGCCTCCCATATAATTACAATTCTCAAGCACACTATCTTTAAATATAATGTTATTACCAAAGTTACATTTATAAGTATTATGGCCAAGCATGTGACAATACTCACATTATACATTAAAGGTTGAGGGCATGTAATTTTCCTTGTCATTCAAATCTCTAAGTTACTTTGAGAGGGTGACAATTTAAGCTTGTAGTGATGTTACTACATCAACATTGATCTTTCTCCTTGTTTAAGGGGAAGTTGCCTTTCTAGTGGCCACAAGCAGTTGTTGTTTGCCATTTCTTCTAATAACTCAAATGCTCCTTCAACTATCTTGTGCATGAGGGAAGCTCTAGCAGCCACATCTATAGTATCTTTTGTTAACCTTATCATACCATTGTAGAATGCTCTCATAAGGACATTTTTAGGCAAACCATGGTGTGGACAACTCTTTTATAGCTCCGTAAATCTTTCCTATGCATCACATAAGGACTATGTTTTAAATTATTAAAAGGTGGTAATGTCTTTGATGATCTTGGCTATCTTGGAAGGTGGAAAATACTTTGCTAAAAAGGCTCTAGCAAGAAGAACACAAGTTATTATAGAAGCTAGTGGTTAAGAGTTGAGTCATGCCTTTGCTCTATCTATAAGAGTGAATGGAAAGAGTGTAAGTTGAATGGCATCATCAGACACACTGTTATACTTAAAAGTGTCACAAATGTCTAAGAAATTCACTATATGAGAATTTGGATCCTTTGAAGCTAGACCATGAAATTGCATTATTGATTGAATCATTTGAAGAAGAGCTAGTTTAATCTCAAAATTATTGGCTTCGATGTTTGGTCTTGCTATACTTTGTTGAGCTCCCTCTAAACAGGGCATAGCAAACTTTATAAGAGTTCTTTCTTCCCCTCCTTATTGTTCAGCCATCTCACTAGTTACACTCCTTGATTTCCTATAATTTTTTTCTCTAATCTAAACAAATCAGAGATGGAAATTAACAACTTAGACTTGGTTCTTGTGCTTTTAGTGTTATGCATAAACCATAAGAGAGTACTTAAAAGCATATTATAAATAAGTAAAAAATATAGTAACAAAACAAAATGCTCTAATCCAAAATAACTATAACTAATTATGATGTTAATTGCCTCGATCCATAACAACGGTACTAAAAACTTATTAGCATGATTAGCAAACCTGTAAGTATACAAATCATGACAAGTAATATTGTATTGAGTAGAGTATCATTCCATAAGGATTGCCAACTAATCACCTATTAGTTTTAGTTAAGTTTGTTTAGAGCTACTTAATTAAATTGAATTTTAAATAACTATAAAACTAAATAGTAAGCAATTCTAATAAACTCTAAAATGAGCAATGAAGAAGAGATTCAATTTAAGAACAATTTTGTTAGGAAATTGAATACCACATCATTATTAATCTAATGGATAAATCTCATTAAATCAATTACGTATCTCAGGTTTTCATAAATCATTGAACACTCTAACACTAGCAATGTTTAACTTAACAAGTATGTATCAATTAAACTCAAAGCCATGGTTTAACTCTCATCATCACCAAAAAAATAAGTTAATATCAAATATACAGGGCATTAAGCAAACCCAAAGAGAATTGAGTCAATCTAAGCTCCCTCAAGTCATTAACCTACTCAAGTTATGTTTTTGAGTCTATTAGAAATACCATTTCACAATGTATGGATCTAGACAAGAGCTGTATTTAGCCATATACAACATTCAATAAGCACAACAAATATAATATGCAATATATAAAAGATAAGATCTATCGCATTAAAGTTTGAATCAAATGGGTCTTAAATCCCAACAACAAAAATTAAATTAGCCAAGCATGGCTTTAATATTCATCATTCAATAAAAACACAACCCAAATGAATAACAAAAATATATTAAGAAATGGAGAAAGGATAGAGAAACTTTATCATGAAGCTCTAAGATCTCTTCTCTAATGGTGGCCTCTTATTCAAGTTTCTCTTTCTTTTCTTCTTATTCTCTTACTTAGGTGTATTTTCTTCTATTGGTTAAGTCAATATTAGAATGAGAAATATTCTATGGTCTTTACCCTAAAATTAGGTTTTTGGTTCACTTTTATAGTCTTCTTAAATAGACTTTAGATCCCCCTCAAAATTTTGTGTGCCAGCTTGTAAATCAGTTAAAAATATTTAGAATCAGGCTACTCATAATTATGGGCGTCTGTATGATTGCAATAGAATCTTCAATAATACATGTCTTGTGATCATGATCACGATCGCGATTGGGATCATGGCACCCCCAAGATCATAACACCCCCCGCGATTGTAATAGAAACATCCTCTAAAATGGATTCACAATCATGATTCCCCTCGTGACTGAGATAGAAACTTTAGGTGCGGTGAATTCATAATCATAACTCGCTTTGTGATCACGATAGAACTACAACTCTATTCCCTTACTCTATTTTAACTCTTTTTATACTTTAAATGGCACCATCCACCTTCAAGTTTACTTTTTCCTAAAAAATAAAATGAAAATATGAAAGTATGTATTCTTCTTAAGTCACTAAGCTACATGCAATGTAAAATCTATAGATGAATGCTAAAATCAGTCCTAAAACTATATGTAATTTAGCACTAATAATAGTCATTTCCTTTTTAAATTCTAAAATCATTTGTGAATTATTTCCTGTGAAAATCAAATCATCAATATACAAAGCAAATAATCAACATATCACCATTCTCTTTTTTCTTGACATAAAGACCATATTCATATGGACATTTTATGAATTCTCTTCTCTTGAAATGATCATTAATCCAACTGCATTATGCCTTTAGTGCTTGTTTTAAACAATGCAAAACCTACTTTAACGTTAAAACTTTACTTTATTGACCTTTAATAACATAGCCCATTGGTTGTTCCACATGCTCATCTTACCCTAAATGCCTACTTAAGAATGCTAATTTCATATCCATATGAAAAATTCTCCATCTCTTTTGAGCAACTAGTGCAATGATCAACTAGATTATTTCTAAATAAGCCATAGGTGTAAATACTTTATTATAATTAACACTATGTTGTTGGTTAAATCCTTTTGCAATAAGATGAGCTTTAAATTTCTTTGCTTCTCCTTTTTCATTCTTCTTGATTTTGTATATCCATTTTATGCCAATAACTTGCTTTCCTTTTGGAAAAGTCATAAGCTCTTATATATCATTTTTTTTGGCTTGCTTTCCTTTTATCATTCATTGCTAATTTCCACTTTTCATTTGAAGTTACTTTGTTAAAGTTTATGGGCTATAATGGTGGGAATTTAGAACGGATGGGGAATTTTGTCGAAACCTCATGACGTCAGCAACTATAATCCAAGATTTTGATGCTCCCTACCCCTGACAATGTTGTTTTAATGATGCTTATTTGAGCCATGCATAACTTTTCTCCAGTTTTCAACATTCAAAATCTCATCCTGACAGTCTGTGAAGACCCTTTATTTTAAATTATTAAAAATTTATTTTGAGATATACAGTATTAATAATATTTTAATTTTTCTATATTATCATTATGTGTGAATAGTATTCATTTATTTTACGTTAAATATTTTATTATGTGTAAGAATTTATTTGGAAGGTAGTATTATTATTATTATTGTTGTTGTTGTTGTCGTTGTTGTTACTATTATTATTATTATTACTATTAGTGTTATTATTTCATGTATGTGTGTTAGTATTATTATTATTATTATTATTATTATCATTACTAATATTATTGTTATTATTTTTAGTGTTAATATATTATGCATGTGTGTTTATGTGTGGTTGTATATATATGTATATATATATATATGTTAATGTTGCAGCGCCACCCTCACCTCGCCGGAGCCACCACTAGCCACCACCACCATCTCCCCTCTTCCTCTCCTTCCTCCAGCTACCATAGAGTGCCTCGTCATAGCCAGAACCACCTATATAGCAGCAATACCAAAGGAGCTTCCATGGTCGTCGGTAGTGACTTTAGCAGCCTTGGCTCACAATTCTGGGTTCTTTGGAATCCCTAAGCTCAGGGGAAGCCATTTCCAAGCTAAGTTTGAGCTTAAATTCGTCCATTTGTGAGTTTTATTTAAGTTTTTATTTGGGTTAATTTTAGTTTTTATTTTTTTAGGCTTGATTTATTGTGTTTTAGGTTTAGTATCTTTAGAAATGTCGTTATATACATCTTTAGCTTCTCAAATATATTTTTAGTTTATTTTTCTGAATTTATTTAATTTATGTACAAATATTGTATTTTTGATAATTAAAATGAATTTTTATTAATTATTTGTTTTATATGCTTTTTATAGAAATTATGTTAAATTAGTATAGTTAATTTAAATTATTAGTTTTAGAAGTGAGGAAATAATTTTTACTAATTTTGAGTAATTTTTGGAAAATATTTAGTATTATGTAATATTTGGATTAATTGGTAAACTTTGTAGTTATATTGAAATTATTGTTAATTAGTATATTTTAAATGATTTTGAAATAATAAATAGTATTAAAATAATTTTTACAAATTATTTACTATTTTTAACTAATTAATAATAATTTCTGGAAATATATTCAGATAACAGTTTTATTTAGTATTTTTGTGATTAAGTGAGTTTTTAACTAGTTTTATTACATATTTAAACAATTTAAATAATTTATTTATAAATTTTACCATTTGACATTAAGTATTTGAAAAATGGATTTTATTAATATTATATAATTTATTTAAGATTTTATTCAGTTATTGTGAAAATAATTATATTTAATATTTTGTTATTTAAATAAATTGTATTATGGTTTATTGTTGATATTTATGGATTTTAATGATTTTTATTATATTATTATTAAATATTGATTTTATTGTGAATTGTGATCCTCGGTTGGGAAATTGTATAGTTTGGGGTCCCAACCCCAAGGTAGTGAGCATTTGTGATTTTAGAAGTGTGTTTGCTTGCAGGATCAACTCTACTTTCAGTAGAGAGACGTCCATTTTACAAAGGAGACTCTGCCAAATTTTTGGTAGAATTCTCGTAAAATATGATGTCGAGTCGATCCTGAGCTTTTGGTTTTGTGGTCGAGTCATTTTCTTAGATCGAGTCTTTCTTTAGAATTCCTAGAAATATGAATTAGGTATTCGATTTTGATTTTATTATTATTTATTTATTTTTCTATAGTTGCACTGAGACCAAGGCCTATTGGACTAGGCCTGTCAAGTTTGTCTAGAGGAGCACAAACCTGTGAGTTATTATTTTATACATGCATTGCATGTAAAGTGCATAATTATGAACATCCATATTTTCCTTATGTATGTAAACATGAATTGCTTTATTAAATGATTTAGTATATTTTTGGTATACTTTAGTATATCTTTGGTATATTTTGATATATATGCAACGTATATATTTGGTATATTCTTAATAGACATTTGATATATTTTTGGTATGTTTATGGTTTATTTTGGGATATATGTGGCATATATATTTGGAATATTTGTACTATATGCTTGGTATATATTTGGGATATAACTGGTATATTTCTTTTAAAAATATTTGGGATATAATTGGTATATTTCTTTTAATATGAATGCCTTTTATGTTTTAATTATGCATTTCATTATTTTCCATAAATATTCAAATTTATTTGAAGGATATCAATAGAACGTGCTACCTAGTGGGCTACACTAGGACTGTGTACGTACCAGTTCATTAGAATTTAGGGTTGATATTATGAAATCATTTGAGGTGAAATTTTATTATTTGATTAATGAGAATTGTAGTGAGTGAGTAGTGTGATTGCGGGAGCTCGGTTGACCTAGTGTCTCGGGGCCAATCACATTGATAATGAGACTGTGGCAGCTTGATTGACTTAATGTCTCGAGACTAGTCTACTGTCTAAATATGGAATAAGAGAATTATTTTGGAATTAAGTAAGCTTCTATGGCTAGTGAGTTTTATGATTGAGGTTATAAATATTTAGGGTTTTATTTGATCCTTCACTTAAATAAACATTTTCTGCATTATATATATATATATATATATATGGATTTTAGCATCTGTGTGAAATGCTTGTATATATTTGTATTTACATAGATGCTTGATTGCATATGAATTTAGGTTGTATGTATATATATTATAGTAATTCACTTAGTGAGGTTTGACTCCCCTCAATATTTTTTTACAAGATCTTCTTCTTCTTCTTTATACCTCCCCAGTAGTACTTTACGCTGGTCTTCTTTGGCCCCGGCTAGACTATGTAAATTTTATATCCGAACTCTTATTTGTATTCTAGAAACTACAGTATTAGTGTTATTGTGCTATAAGTGTTGTAGTTGGCTTTAGTTTTGCATAAGAATATTATATGAAATATTTTTATTATGATATGACATAAGATTTGCTTTTATATTAAATAAAGTTTTTAATTCTGGCATATTTTTCTATTATTATTGCATGTATTTTTATTCTTAAGGCTTACTATAGGTTTTGGATTCGAAAGAATTCCTGTCCCCTAGCATCGGTCATGACTCCCAGTTTAGGTCGTGAAAAAGTTGGTATCAGAGCCCTAAGTTATTAGTGTTGTGGACTTAGGTTATTAGAGTCATGTTTTTTTTAAACTATTGCAGTAAATTAGGTTCGGTTATGTCTTCGATAAGTTTTGCTTGATATAGTTTTTCATATAATTGTTAGGTTATTTATTTATTGTCTATTTGTCTGAATTTCATTGCTTTTATCTTTTCAAAATGATGAGATGAGATGAGCGCATGTCGCTTCGCCAGTCGTTAAGGTTGAGGATGATGAATCCTTTTAGGATGAGGTTTTACCTCCTAAGCTACCAGCCAGGCATAGAGGTAGAGGTAGACCTTTAGGAGCGGCAGGTCACCGTAGATAGAGAGATCTATAGGATGAGGAATCTATAGAGCCAAAGTTTGAGGAAGTGGCTATACCTCTAGTTGCACTGCAAATGCACCCTGTCTATCAGCAAGGTATGTTTGACCTTGAGGCAACATTGTTTTACGCTAGAGTCGGCAGGATATCCTTCGATGGGATGTTGAACCCTTTAGATTTTCTACATGTGATTGAGATGAGGACTCAGACTACTCACACCAAATATCAACGGATCATGATAGTTAAGCTATTTAATAAGGGACTAGCCTTAGATTAGTTCATTCACGTTATTCAACTGCACATGATGACGATGACTTGGGCTTAGTTCTGAGAGAGGTTTATGAGGCATTTCTATCCTGAGCCATTACGGATGAGCTATAGACTTAAATTGACCAGCATCACCAGAGGTGATAGATCTGTAGAGGACTACACCAGAGAGTTCCTTAAACTGGGTTGATATGTAAAGGATTTGATGTGAGATTAATATTTCATGGTTATGACGTATATAATTGTACTGGGTTCTGCATTCACTTGGATGCTAGAGTTTTTATTGATCAGGATGCCACACATTCTTTTATGTCCCTTATTTTTGCTTTGAAATTGTGTTGGCAAGCTTCGAGGATGGCTTTTCCTTTATCTGTCGCCACTCTTCTAAGTGATTCATTAGACACCAATGTTATTGTTTTTGGTTCTTTAGTGTTAGTGGGGGACAGAGAATTACCAGTGGAATTAGTGTTATTGGATATAATGGAATTCGATGTGGTCCTTGGTATGGATTAGTTATCTTAGCACTATGCCATTATGGATTGTCAGAGTAAAGAGGTAATTTTTATAATTTTTAATGAAAAAGAGTTTAAGTTTATGAGTGATAAGAGTTCTGCACCTCAGAATCTCATTTTCGCTATCATGACTAAGAAGATGCTGAGGAAAGGTTGTTAGGGATACTTCAGTGGAGAACTTATCTGTCACTGATGTTACAATAGCATATGAGTTTCTTGATGTTTTTCTTAAGGAGTTACCAGGTTTACCATCTCTTAGAGAGATCTAATTTTATATAGATGTGGTCCTAGGCACAACTCCTATTTCGATGCTGTCCTACATAATGGCTCCTGTAGAGTTTAAGAAGTTAAAGGAGCAGTTGCAGGATTTACTAGATAAGGGTTTTCTTTAGAACCATTATTTTTCCTTGGAGTGCACTAGTCCTATTTGTGAAGAAGAAGGATGGTACACTGAGACTATGCATAAATTATAGAGAGCTGAATAAGGTGACAGTGAAGAACAAGTATCCTCTTATGAGGATAGATGATCTGTTTGATCAACTTCAGGGTGCACAATTCTTTTCTAAAATTGACTTGAGGTTAGGTTATCATTAGTTGCAGATTAGTGAAGCCAATGTTCCTAAAATGGCATTCCGCACTCGATATGGCCATTATGAGTTTCTGGTGATGTCATTCGGGTTGACTAATGCACCAACTGCTTTTATAGATCTGATGAACATAGTATTCAAACCATTTATGGATCAGTTTATAGTAGTCTTCATTAATGATATACTGGTGTATTTGAAGAGTATGGAAGAGCACGTATATCACTTAAGGACTGTACTACAGATACTGAGAAAATATTAGTTTTATGCTAAATTCTTGAAGTGTGATTTTTAGTTGGAGAGTGTTGCATTCCTTGGACACGTGGTGTTTAAAGATAGTATTTAGGTTGATCCATAGAAGATTGAGGTAGTGTCTAAGTGGCCCAGACCAATGATAGTCACTGAGATTCAAAGTTTTCTAGGTTTGGTTGGGTATTATAAGAGGTTTGTGTAGGATTTCTCTAGAATTGTAGCTCTTATGACTCGCCTAGCTTAGAAGAATGTGAAGTTTGTGTGGTCAGATGCTTATAAGAATAGTTTTCAATTACTGAAAGAGAAGTTAACCACAGCTCCAGTTCTGGATTTACCTAATAGAGAAGATAAGTTCACTGTGTATTATAATGCCTCCAGAGTCAGCCTAGGTTGTGTGTTGATGTAGAATGGTAGGGTGATAGCTTATGCTTCTAGGCAGTTAAAGAAGCATGAACAGAATTATCTTACTCATGACTTAGAGATGGCTACAGTGCTCTTTGCTCTCAAGATTTGGAGACATTATTTGTACGAGGTGACTTATAAGATTTTCATTGATTACAAGAGCTTGAAGTACATTTTTCAACAGAGAGAGATGAACTTGAGGCATAGGAGATGGTTGGAACTCTTGAAGGATTATAACTACGATATTCTTTATCATCTAGGAACGACTAATATGGTAGCAAATTCTTTGAGTAGGAATTCCTCAGGTAGTCTTGCTCACATAAGTGTGGAGAGGAGACCTTTGATCCAATAGTTGCATGAGTTAGTGGATCAAGGTCTGATGATGAAGATTAGCAGATCAGGTGGATTTTTGGCTTAGTTTAGTGTCAGATCAGTGTTGAGGGATAGGATTAAGGAAGCGTAGGGTTGAGATCCTATTCTAGCAAAGCTTATGGAGAATGTTCATGTAGGGAAGTTCACTAATTTTACACTTAATAATAAAGGTGTTTTGTGGATCAGTGGTACATTATGTGTGCCTGATATGGATAATTTGAGA